>CAOKZL010000261.1:600000-799021 GCA_948472985.1 Iguana delicatissima | reverse complement strand
AATCTGGAAGACCAGGGTTCAAACCCCATTTAGCCATGGAAACCTCCCTGGGTGACCTTGGACAAATCGGCCTCTCTCAGCCTCTGAGGAAGATGAGGACAAATCCTTTCTGAAGAAATCTTGCCAAGGTTATATCCACACTACTCCGTTACAGTGCTGTTATTCAGTTTTCAACATCCTATGGAATCCTGGGGTTTGCAGTTTAGAGAGGGGCCTTTAGAATTCTCAGCCAGAGAGCTCTTTGGCCTCAGTGAACTATAAACCTCAGAATTCCACAGGACATTGAAAGTGTAATAATAGCACTATAACAGTGTAGGGCAGAAATGGCCCATGAAAACCCTGTGATAAGTTTGTCTTAGGGTTGCCATAAGTATGAAATGACTTGAAGGTACACAAAAAGAACAAACCATTGCACATGCACTGAATATTGTAAAATAGTGCATAACTATTCTTCAGTTGCCTCAACCTATCACTTTATTCACTAGGATTGCAGAAACAGCCACTGTGCATTCCCCATAGCACAGTGGGACAATAAGCTAGTACATTTGCAGATGAATAATTTGTTGAAAAATATTGTATTCAGTAGAAAGAGGGTACTACAACACTCTTAATACAATAATATAGATTTACATTACATAAGCATGATATAGGATCTTGGTCATACCATGTTTTCTAGATAAGAAGTTGCTACAGGCCCTGATAATTTTGCTTGCCATTTGCATTACATTTTTCAGCTCTACCATATCCTTTGGTGGAACTGGTGACCAAGACCCCATGTGTAAGAGAACTAACATATATGTATGACACCGATAGATTTCTAGCCAATGTTTGAAACTTGAAATGAGTTGTTGGGTTTGATTGAGATGAAATAGTTTGTGCATGGAAGATAAGGACATTGCTAGCTACTGGTCACAATGATTATTTTCTACTTAAAATCATAGTATCATAAAGTTGGAAGGGGCCACAGTAGCCAACTCCCTGCATGCAGGAACACACAGCTAAAGCACTCCCAAAAGATGTCCATCCAAAAGATGTCCATCCAACCTCTCTTTAAATACCTCTAAAGAATGAGAGCCCCCTTCCCTTTTGAGTTAGTCTATCCCACTATTTGAACAGCTCTAAGAATTAAGAGGTTCTTTGTAATATTTACCTGGAATCTCTTTACTTGTAATGTCAATCCACTATTCATGTTCTAGTCCCTGTAGGAGCAGAAAATGAGCTTAGTCAAAGTTCAGTGGAAGATATAATGCAGTCTTGAAATAGTTTATGATCAAATAAACTTGGTTTGAATTCAGCAAGGCATTGCTTATGAATCAAGGCAAGTAATGTGTTTTAGACCCTTTCTGCAGGACATTGTTGTTGTGCAATAGGGATGGGAGAAGGACGGGACCACAGTGATGGTTACACATGAGGTAGTCACAGTCCCATCCTTCTCCTGTCCCCAGGCGGTACAATCACAGAGGAAATCATTGACCAGTTTTCCTGATCAATGACCTACAACACACTGTCATCCTGCACTCACATGGTGTGTGGAAGGTCCAGAGGCACAATGGCTGCACTTCCTGTCCCAGTGCAGCCTGGGAAAAAGTATCTGGCTATGCAGAGGAAGGAAGAGGCATGGCCATCTCACTTTCTGGATCATGGAGGAAGCTGGTGCAGAGGGGAGTGCTCTTTTCACTTCCCATCCTGGCAGAGCCACTCCTGGGATCCCCACAGGACATCGCCTTGATAAGGTAAGGTGCAGAAAGGACCTTAGTATCATTTTTGAAGTGAGCCATTGTGGTCTCTGAGTGATTTGGGGCACATTGATTTGCAGGACCCTGGTAAATGTCCCTTGTTAGCTGTCAAGTCACTAGATGGTCTTGGGGGAAGGGGAATTATATGTTCTCATTCTGTCTATCTGACAAAATAGAGAAAAGAATGAGCTTCATTAATAATGAATAAAATCAAAGGTTATTTGAGGGAAGGGACTGGAAAATATATGCAGGAAATGGAATTCCCCTCAATGATTCCAGGGAAAAGAAGGCCATATATTTAATTAGATTTTATTTAAATTCACATCTTTTGTCATCATTGTGTTGTCGTTTGGGCTGACATTTTCTTCTATTCATAAGACATTGAGCCCCAAGCAAAAATGAATGTGTAATGATAGATTTCTGTGAATACATTTTCTCTTTCTGAGGCAAGAGAAAAAACTACCAAGGCTCCAATGGATATGTTTCCTTCCCTCCTCTCTCTGGTCATGTGCATGTGTTTATGGAGTAGGGAAGAACTATTGCATAAAACATGGGCGGCACAGCAGAATGTTAATAGCTTATTTAATTCACAGAGTTTGGACACATAATTGCTAACACTTTAGCTTCTGTTAATGGCATTATTTGGCATTTAAGGTAGACTAAGAAATGAACATCTGGTGTTAATAACTTCTCAACATACACAAAAAGCACACTGAAAGTACAACTCATTGTCATTGGCAGATGTGTCTCCAAACAGGAAAAAAAGGACAGGTTCCTCCACAATGAAACCAGCTGGATTAATCCCTCAGCAAGGCAGACCCTGATTTTCATTCAACCAGAATAGAGTATTGACTGCTAACAATAGGTAGCTTTGTGAACAGTCTTTTCATATTTTGCTGCATTTGGTAATGAATAGTCATATACACATGCTCCTGACTTCTTCTTTTTTTTCAGATACTACAACATTGTGTTGATTGTTGTAACCACTCTGCTTTTTGATGGAGATATTGGCCAGAATCCTGTAGGCCTACTTTGTTACTATGAAAATAGTTCCATAAGCACTCACATTTTGTCAGAGGTTGCATAAGTGCAGTCCCTAGTACAGCCTCTTGTTCTACAAGCACACACATGACCCATCCTGTCATTTTTTATTTGTGGAGTGCAGGACTAAGCAACCAGTTGACAGATGTTAAGCTCAAAGCCATGTTGTCTGTTGCTGTCATGTCTTACTTGTAGGAGGCCTCCTCGGATGAATAAGGGGAAGAGCAGGGTTAAAATAACAGAATCCAGTTCAAGCCAGAGGAGGCTGATGACCCTTTCCTGAAACTGTTGGACAGAGATTTCATGTAGCACCTGAGGCTGCTCAAGAGCAGAAGTCAAATGTTGAGACATTTCAGGACTGCAAAAGTTGCAGGCTAAAGTGCCAACTGCAAAAGGGCAAGGGAAAAGCCTCAGCCCCACTGAAACCAGCTGTGTTGATTTATAAGCAGATAAGAGGGTCATGCCACTGCTGTTGCAAACAACAGTGTCCAAACTAAGATGTTCCTTTGCTTGATGTTCTCAGGTCTATCAGTTTCTGGACTTCAGTTTGTTTCTCCTTGTTTACTCCCTGACTGGTGTCAGATCTTGATCAGGCTAACTTTTGCGCCTATACCCTGGACCATCTTGGTCACAGTTCTATTCTTGCCAGCTCTGTAAATGACCCTAAACTGGACTGATTTCTCCTCCGGCTGTTCCCTTGGTGTATAGATGCTCTCACTAGGATACTTAAACCAGACAGTGGAGATCCAGAATTGGCATAAATTTACATTCTGCTAAAAGTATAGGACCTTGGCTTTTTCGCTCCTGAATACTTCACTGAAAAAGATCAGGAGACTCTACAAAGGGAATGTTCATATACTCTCAGTGTTGTTGTGTGCCTTCAAATTGTATCTCAAATTGACATACAAGGAAGGACACATGGCATTATAAACAAAGTACAGCTTTTTTGATACAAAATGTTTTTTCAAAAAAAAATAGATTCTTCCAATTAAAACTGTTCTCTTTAAAGTACTAAATTACAATAGATTACAACACACTAAAACATAATAAAAAGATAATAGCATGACATACTTAATTAAAAGACCGTTCTGACATGCTGGTGGAAAGAACAGAAAGGGGTCAACTTATCACCCACAAGTAACAGGTAACATAATGCATAAATGTGTCACTGTCAATGTTATTTTTTAAAAAAATCAGCAAATAATTCAGTAAAAATTTTCCCTCCCACCACCCCATTCCCAAAGCAGTGTGTTTGCATTAGTGAGCTAATGGTACTTTCAGGCAGAAATATTAACATTCACCTCAAGTTCATTGAAAAGTTAAATGACATCTTTGCCTCTTGTTATTCAAAATGTACATGAGTGGCATCACTGTCAGTAACATCCTTCTAGGCTCTTCAAATCCAATGGATAGTTGAATCTCTCTCTAAATACCCCCAAAACACCAGATCCCATCTGATCTTAGAAGATAAGCAGAGTCAGCACTGGTTAATACTTGGTTGGCAGACCAAGAAGGAATTCCAGGTCCTTCAGGCTATATTTTAGAGGAAGCAACTGGCCAAACCACCTCTGAGTATTCCTCCTGTAAGAAAATCCTATGGAATTAAGGGTATTGCCAAAGTCAACAGTCAACTTGAAGGAATATACATGCAGACACAGCTAACCCCTGATCCCCATATTTCTTCAAGAAGTACTTATCAGATCTTTGTGAATAAGAATGTGGAAGGTTCAGATTTTTCCAGTTGGATTTAATGGCTATGGCCACATGGACACAAATGGTCCACTTCTTCTTGTGCATAATCTATTATGCACTAAGGTTTTGCCCAAAGACTGACTTTTTTGGAGCAGGGTTTGACTTCCCAGGTTTCTAGAGACATATTCTGGCATGGTGTTGGCATCAATGGATCTATCATACTTAAAAGACACTGGTGAGAAGGCCCAGGCTATGATTACCTAATTAACATATGCAAATAACTGTAACTTGCATAAACAGGGCTCCTGGGGGAATTTCTATTAGGAGGATGAACTGCATTGAGGGTGACAGCCTTTTTAGTGTCATTAGGGTAAATGAGGTGGTAATGGGCTGTGCAGATGATGGTAAAGTCAATAATTTATTTCACACTTCTCACTGGGGTGGCTTTTACAAACAGCCAGGAACCTTAATTGAAATGTAAATGCATGATAAATTAGGAAGGATGCCTTGTGAAAAGTGAAATAGGGAAAGTGTAGGAGCAATTTCAAGAAGGATTTAAAAATGACAGAGGACAAGAGGAGAAAATACTGAATCTTAAGCATTACCAAGGGAACAGTACATGTTCCTGCTTAATGCATTTTAGGTGATCTCTGAGACCACCATGAAAGTGACGGAAGAAAAAGGTGCCATATATTCCATACCTCTAATATTCTGGTTTAATTCTAAAATTGCGGAAGTGAGTCATGTCCAATTTTCCACCAGATTCAGTTATTACTTCAGTGGAGAAACCCTATCCCCGGGTCTACAATTTTAATATTGAAATATGATTCTGTGTGCCAGAGAGGTCCCCTGAAGGGGCACATAGGCAGCAATGGTCAAAAAACCAGGTCAGGCCAGTAAAATCCCCCGTCACGTAGCCCTAAGAGACCTCAAGATGTGTAAACCCACAATAAACAAAGGGTCCACAGCCCCAGGAAGACAACTTGAGGGGATTAGTGTGTCCACCCCAATTTGAGCAAATATTCCATCAGACGAGGACCATTTACATGAAGTCACACCACAAACTAACACAGCCAAAGATCCTGAAACTTTGGCAACACCATGTAATCCCATCACACAAAGGAAATTACCAGTGTGGAGCTTCATGCCCACTGCAACACCCATTGTTCTCCCCGGGAAAGGATTAGTCCTCCAGGTACTTTTTCCCCTACAAATAGTCCCCATTTTTTGAGTGGTTCTTTGGATCACTCCTAGTCATCCAGCAGACTGCTTCTCTGTCTGTTGAGTGATCCCCTCAGCTCTCTCTGTGCTGAGCCCCGCTTCTCTGCTGTTTTTCCCGGACCAAGGACTTCAGGACAAAGATGCAGTATCACGCCAGCTACACCCCTTCGATATTCCCCTATGTAGTTTCCTCTTCCTTGCTTCTTAATAGGTCTTGAGAGAGTGTGTGAGAGATTTGCGTTGCTGTGTGAGACTTGCATTCAATAAAATCATTTATTGGATATTCTTGTTTGATTTTTGGCTTGGCCTGACCTTGTAAAAACTGGGTAAAAGACCCCCCTAGGTTACCCTGCCTCTCGCATTGTTATTGCTTGTGCTCTGGCTAGTTTCCATTCCCCATCATGTGGAGTACAGTGAGGTGTCCCCCAAGGGGCCCCTGAAATTAGGGTAACACAGTTCCTCTGTTTTGTTACCCCACTGATACACTCTATCCCAGGGTCTACAATTTTTAATATCAAATATAATGCATCATGCCAGAGAGGTTGCCTGGATGAGCATGTAGGCTACAGTGGTTGAATGACTGAGAACTAGGTCAGGCCAGTAAAATCCCCAGTCACGTAGCCCAAGGAGACCTCAAGCTGTGCAAACTCACGGTAAACAGCCACAAAGGAGCCAACTTGAGGGAATTAGCGTGTTTTCCCCAAGTTGAGCACTTACGATTCCAGAAAAATCTTCCAAGGCAAGGACCATCTACATAAATTTACACTACAGCCCCTTGCAACTGAAGATCCTGACACATTGGCAACACATCATAAAGCCATCATGCAAAATGAGTTGCCATTGAGGATCTTTCTCCCCTTTGTGGTGTGTATTATTCTCCCCAGGAGAGGATTTGCCCTCAGGATACATTTTCCCCTACAAGTAGTCCTAGTTTTTGAGAATTACTCCAGAGGACTCCCTGCCACGCTAGCAGACCATCACTTGGTAGTCGATTAATCCCCTTAGCCATTTCTTTGCTGAGTTCTGTGTTTGTTTGCTGTTTCCCAGATCAAGGACTTCAGGACAGGTGCAGTATCATCTCATCTAAAATGCCTCTCTACATCCCCCTATTCAACTTTCCACGATTTTGCTTCTCAATAGGTCTTGTGTGAGTGAGCGAGTGATTGTGTTGGTGCTTGAGAACATTTTCATTCAATAAAAACCATTTATCTGATACGCTGTCTGGTTCTTGGCTTGGCCTGACCCCGTAAAAACTGGGTAAAAGATCTCGCTAGGTTACCATGCCTCTCGTTTTTCTATTGCTTGTGCTTCATTAAATTCTCCACCCTTTTCTGGTTTGGAGCACATCGAGGTGTCCCCCAAGGGACCCCCAGAAACCAAGGTAACAGTTTGTTATTTTATCCAGTTCTTGATTAGCAATATGTGCGGTGGTTTAGTTGCTGGACTAGGACTCTGAAGACCACAGTTCAAATCCCCACTCAGCCACAGAAACCCACTCAGAGACCTTGGGCAAGTCACACTCTCTCAGCCTTTCAGCAACGGCAAATTCTCTCTGAACAAATCTTGCCAAGAAAACCCTGTGACAACTTCACTGTAGTGTTACAACACCTTATATTCCAATCACATGGCATAGTACAGTTGGGAACAAATATCATTTAATTGGCATGAAATATCATTATATAAAAATGGAGCACCTCTGGCTGGGAAACATGTGGTAAGCAGTACTCTGGCTGTACTCCTAGACTAGGTCAACTTGGCCTTACCATGGCCAGGTCATAAGGTCAAGGAAAGTTAAGCAAGGACGCTCAGAGTAAATAGACTTATAGTAATTGTTTGAACAACCTGACATCTGAAAATAATAGTCAAAGGAACTGTCCTGGTGCTACAGGAAAGCACCCCTGCTGTGTGCATTTCCTACTGAAACCTTCCTCATTCATCTTAACCAACCAAGACAATAAGAGGCTGTTAGGACTTCCATCAATGTTTTGTTAGCCAAAATAAGACAATCAGTCCATTCCAGACCCCTTTTGTTCATTCTGCCAGAAAGCCATTAGTACTTGCCCCTTCAGAGTGAGAAAAGGATCTAAAAATCCTAGCTCACACCCCAGCATTTTGCTAGCACACTGCACCCCAGACTCTCATTTCTTTGTGCTGCTCTTATGCTCTCAAGTTTGATCCACCTCCCTTTGATCCTCTGCTCCAGGACCATAAATATCACTTTATACATCCTTTCTCTCTTTCCACTTCACTAGCCTTGTATGGTTTGTGAGACTCCTTGACTTCTTGTGTGTATCTGTGAATCCCCCAATAAAATATTCTTTTGACTCTCAACTGGTGTCTTGGATTTAGTGCCAGCATACAGAGGTGAAAAGTTCCTGTAGTTATGCTCCTCTCACAGGCCTGCTTTTGAGCTTTAATTTCCCACTTTCTAAGAATATGCTGGCACTGCTGGTGGACGTCAAGGTCCCCCACATTTTCGGGTAACATTAGGGTCACTATAAGTCTGAAATGCTGTAAAGGCACACAACAGTAGTAGATGTCCTGAAAAAACAGGCATACAAAGTATACAAGTGGGTAAAGACTGTGTTTGTGTGATATTTTAGCAATAATATTGTCCAGTGTTAACTAATATTGTCCAGTGTTTAAACTGGTGGACAAAAATAGGGCTTTCACCATATGGAACAGGATTCTTGGCAAAAACAAAACAAAACAAAAACCAAAGTGAAATTTTACAGCATAGAACAAATCTAAAAGATGTTATGGTTATATAAATGAAACTCATAATTGCTTTTCCCCACCTTATTCTTCACACACATTGCCCCAACAAACCAATTTTCAGTGAGTTTTTCAGCTATTCTTCAACTCCAAGCATCATCGACAAACAGCAGGCAAAGTTATTTCAATCTATATATGACTTTCAAAAGCAACAAAGTGTGTTCACAGTCATCAGAACTTATTATCACAAGAAGATTTATTGAGGGTGGCTGGGATGGTTCGATGTTATTGTTATTGGGCTCCAGTTTTGACTTACAGTTAAAGAAGAAGAGGCAACTAAAAATAGAAATAATAATAATAATGATAGAAAAAGGAATTACAAATGAACAACCTGTCTTGGCAGGAACAATCATGTAAACGCATTTGTTTTCCCCAAGTTTCATTTGTCTAAAGTCACATCAATTTTATCTGTTCACAACATTCTTCACAAACCTACCATACATGCTACTTCTGGATAGACAGGAAACAGCTGAATAGATTATAGTTATTCTTTTGCAATGTTGTATTTGCGGTCATGGAATATAAAGATACAGGCAATTTGCTGTATACTGAATTGGATAATCTGTCCATCTAGCCCAGTATTGTCAAATCAGGGGTTTGTAGCAGGATTCTATTTTTCCTGGAAATCCCTGGTATTCACCCACGTCTCCTTTCCAAGTACTAGCTCAGTCCAAACCTCCTTAGCTTCTGAAATCAGACCAGATTGGGTGTTTTAAAAATAGCACGGTGTGGACATCAGTTGTGATGGCTGTGATTTTATGGTCATCCAAAGACATAAAGACGCTCTGGAAACCAGGATCTGAATCCCTGCTCAGCCATGGAAACCCACTGGGTGCCCTTTGACAAGTCACATGCAGCAACAATCATATTTGTACATAGCTAGGAAATCCAAGATTCTATGCATGCCAGAATCCTATTGATGTCTTTTGCTAGTGGAAATTCCCCTGTGGAAATAGTTAGACATTTGTGTTCAGTGCAAGGAATCTATATTAAGTTGAACCTTGCAGAAGTGAAGTTACACATTTGGTGCCACTGCACATGCATGTATGCATGGTGTTGTGCATTCGTTAAACTTTCAGGTTTGTGTTCAATTGGGTAACACTGCCGTTCAGCGTAAGAGTTGCATAGTACAATCAACCCCATGTGCAGAGATTTAGACCACATGCTCCCAAGTCAGGATTTGGATCTTTGCATGTTAAGGAACAACCACATGCAAGCCTGAAATTTGAACTTTCCTTTAGATTCATCTTATTCTTGCATTGCTCACTACATTTTGCTAGATGTTTGAGGGCAGGCTTTTCCTGTCCTCCAAATCTATCAGATATGTCACCGAGGACAGAACCATCAATCTACCTTAAAAATGTTACTCTACTCTAGGTGTGTCTCTACTCTAGGTGTGAGCACATCTATTGGGGATGGGGCCAGTTTTTGCCCTTTCTCCCTATATGGATTACACAGGTGCATTGATGGTGCACTAGAAGTTCTCGTTCTATTTATTGACTCGTTTGTGAATAAAAATCAGTGATTTCCTCAGGTGTGGGGGCTGTGGGGGGAGGCAAGAGAAATTGCAATATTTGTGAGCAGGTTGGATATGGTTAGAGTGATTTGTGTGAAAAAAAAAATGGTAAGCTATGTTTTAGAGGAAATATGAATGGTTAAATAGGAGTTGATCTAGTTGCCCACCCTTAGAGAAATAGGACTTTAGAACGGATACCTGGTCCAAGGTACATCCATCAGCCTTAATCCCCTCAGGCACCATCATTTTGCAGTTTAAAGGATAAGATTCTAGCTGTAACAGAGACCACAGAGAGTCTGACATTTGGGTCTATAGCAGAGGGAAAAGCAGAGCTCATGTTTTAAAGGTTACTTTATAGTCCATAAGAGCAAAATGTAATGTCTCACCAACATGCAGAGTAAAGAGGTCAGTTTAATTTTAACAGAAGGAGCAAAAGGAATAGACAGGACATATTGTTGAGACTGATACTGCCAGACAACTTCATGTCTTTCAACATCTGTGCTAATCCTACTGATCTCAGTCTGGAAGAGTCCTTCTATCAGCCTCAAGGGACCTGGCTGATGTGCAAGTGGGAGATACAACTGAGATGATTCCCCAATGACATTAAAGCAGATGACAATTAATGTTGGCCTAGTTAGCTTGTTGTCTGTACACCCATTCAATATTTTCTTTCTCTCCTATGAGTAACACTGGATGGAGAGATAATATTGCATACATACCAACTCCTCCTACCCACCTGATGAACCCAGCCCCACGTTGTCCACATTTGAGAAGGAATGAGATTTCATCTACTGGCACAGCTAGTGAGTGAATCCCTTCCGTCTCTATAATTCTATAGATCCATGATTCCATAAGTACATCTTCACTACGTAATTATAGCAGTTTAAAGCACTTTAGCTATCAAGGCTCTACCCTATGGAGTCCTGAGATCTGTAGTTTGGTGAAATACTTGCAGTTCTCTATTGTTGTTCAAGAAAACGGACAAGCGGTCTCTAGTGTAGAAATTGAAGAATTTTATCAAAGTAAAAAATCTAAGTGGTCCAATAGAATGGAGCCAAAAAGGTGGCTGTGTAGTGTTGAAATACTTGGTGAGAGTATAAACTTCTGTGTAGGGCTCTAAGTTCATTGTGCAAGTTGATTTTCACTATTTCATTCCACAATGACACCCTCCACAAATGGCTTGTTGCTCTTGATGCATGCCCTCATGGCCTCTTAGTGGCCAGGGGAAGCTGGAGGAGCCAGGCAGCATCTAGCTGAATTTCCGCATCTGGCAGAAATTCAGCTGGATCCTCATTGATAAGAGGAACATCTAAAATGACGTGCATCCTCACTGACAAATGGAACATCTAAAGTGACGTGCAGCCACAATGATAAGCGGAACATCTAAAGTGAGGTGCATCTACAATTGAGGTCATCTCTGTGGTTCTTGCTGAAGATATCCAGCCAGACACTGCCTGTGCAAACTTTCTCCTCCCCTTGACATTAGAGACATGCAATAGCAATGACAGATCAGTTGCACGTGTGGGGACAAGGGGCTGAAAGGGTTGGAGATATAGTCAGTTGAATGTTATGGTCTACTGAGTCCATATAGAAATCCTTACATTCTACCAAGCCCTCATGTCATTATGTTCTCCCAGTCCCAGTACTGGTGACTCTGTATCACAGTGGGATATCTAAAATGGCTTACGTATACAGTTAGGATGAGGTACGGGAAAGCAAGCATTGATCTTACCAGGCACTAGTTCAAGTGGCAGGGAATAGCTGCAAAAAGGCTCAGGACCTCTAATGGCTCAGGAATAATGGCTGCAGAAGGTTTCATAGCACCACATAGCAGCTTTCTGGGATATATGAGAAGCTACAGGAGGGGAGGTGGTATCACAAATTCTGAAAGAAGCAGCAGGGTCCAGCAGAAATACACTATGTTTATAAAGGTGGACAATAGTATTCATGTCATGGGTGTGGTGAATCTGCACTGGGTTTCATTATACATTTTAAATGAACTATTTAAGGCACTGAACCCTATGTCCAAAAGAGTTTCAGCACCCTCAATAACATTCTTCAAGTCTGGAAAAGAAAAGAGAGAAAATGAGAGAGAAAGAGAGAGAATTCACTGTGTCTTTGACATGGATACCATAGGTCTAAATCTGCTGGACCCTGCTGCATCTGCCAGAGTAGCTGATACCATTTCCTTAACCACAGAGCTCCCCACATACCCCCAACAGCTGCTTTGTGGTTCTGTGAAACCCTTTGGAGCAGGCATTTGGCACCACAGACTGCATCTTGCTCCTTAAGTCAGAGTCAGAAATCCATAAAGTTCTATGGGATTCTAGAGATCCCAAGCAAGCATGCGTCCTCAGAGATTAATTCAGAACTCCTCCTAGAGAAGAGCATCTTATAGGAGATCCTATCTAATTAGGGAGAAAGGAGCAGAATCATGAAATGACTGTAGCAGAGCTAAATCAAAGTTTGTTAGATTATTTTTCTAACGGTTTTTTAGATTTCTTTCGAGTGTGTGCGTATCTTTCTCTAACCCTCTCTTTAAAAGGAGGTCATTTGTTTCTAAATAATAAACTGTGTCAATGTTTAAAAAACGCTTTTAAAACTATTGTTCACATGTTGTTTGGGATATTTTGTTCTTAAAGACACTTTACATTCTGTATTGGGAGGAAGGGACATACAATTCAAATAAAAATACCTGTCCATCATTTATGTGTACATCAGCATCTAACCTACACCCTTCCCCACATAATGCCCCAGGGCAACGTTATGTCTGGGGGGAGAATGGTAGCTAGGCAGCTAATATGGCTGTAGATATACTTGTCCCTTGCAGAAACAATTGCATTCATTTCAGAGGAGGGAGGGAGGGGAGGGAGGGGAGTAGGTAGGTAGGTAGGTAGTTAGGAAGGTAATGATGTTAGCTAATGATAAGTTCCATCTAGGAGAAACTACTGGAGAATTTCTTCTCCTACCACTGAAATTTAGTAAAATATTCTTCCCAGATAAGATGGAGGATTTCAAAAGAACATTTTCTTATAGCTCTACGGCCTTCCTTGTTCCTGTGAGGTAATGGAATGTAGGAGAATTGAAAAAAAGCTGAGTAGAATGTGAGGTAAAGAACAAGGAGGATGGTCAGTTGGTGACTGTTGGAGAAACAGTAGTTGAGAAGAAGACTAGGGGAGCAAAGGGTGCAGAAAGGAGAGAAGAAAGATATCAGAGAGATGAAAAAAAGAAGCTGAACAACAAAACTGGGAGACAGGGTGAAAAGTTGTGTGACACAGATGACTGTCCAACTGGCAGCTTGAATACTCATCACTAGCAGTGGATCATGGTTGGGTTCCTTTTTGCATTTGTGGGTTCACCATTTTAAGAGTTTATTACTTTCTCATATACAGATTGGCTTCCTGACCCATAATTTAACTGACAATATTGCCATAGATTACAATGTGCCTTTTAAAGCACTCAGATCTTTTATTTTTAGATTTTAAATCAACATGCAAATCAGATCTCACTTGTTCAGTTGATGGGTACATCACTGCAATACAGCTTTAATTCCTGTTATTTTATGGATGTATGTATATATGTGTGTTTATTTGTTTTTACAGTTGGCCTTCCACGTTTGCTAGGGTTAAGGTGCAGGACCCTTGCAAATGTGCAAAAATCACAAATATCAAAATACGTGTGTGTCAGTGGGAAGGAGGCCAAGGCATGGTGGGGAGAATGGGCATCTAGGGTCCAAACTAGATCAGTGAAAGGAGAGGAAAAAAGGGTGGGTTGGCATGGTGGCCCAATACTCTTCTTTCTCACCAATCTCCTTCCTTAGTGTGGAATAGCATCAGGAGAGGGTTTCTGGTATTGAGAAACTGGGCTGTGAGCCATCCTTAGCTGGCCAGCCAGAGAAGGCGACCAGAGGAGGGCGACCAAAATGGTGAAGGGTCTGGAAGCCATGCCCTATGAAGAATGGCTTAGGGAGCTGGGTATGTTTAGTCTGCAGAAGAGAAGGTTAAGAGGGGACATGATAGCCATGTTTAAATATTTGAAGGGATGCCATGTTGAGGAGAGAGTGGGCTTGTTCTCTGCTGCTCCAGAGACTAGGACAAGGAGCAATGGATTCAAGCGGCAGGAAAGGAGATTCCACTTGAACCTCAAGAAGAACTTCCTGATGGTCAGAGCTGTCTGGCAGTGGAATATGCTCTCTCAGAGTGTGGTAGAGTCTCCTTCTTTGGAGGTTTTTAAGCAAAGGCTGGATGGCAATCTGTTGGGAATGCTTTGAGAGGTGTCCCTGCATAGCAGGGGGTTCAACTCAATGGCCCCTGGTGTCTCTTCCAACTCTATGATTCTATGATTCTATGAGGAGGACAAGAGGAGGTTTTTTTTAAAAGGCCATGTGGTCTGATCAGAGCCTCTGGGAAGGTAGATGCCCCCAGAAAAGATTTGCCTGAGGTGGGAAGTGTGGGAGTTGAAGAAACTTGCAAAGAATCAGATCCGTGAAACTCAAACTCATAAATGTGGCGGTCTGACAGTATTTAATACCCAACCTTTCTCCCAACAAGGGATTCAAAAAATTTAAAATAAAATCCCCTTAATAAGCTTTTTTAAAAACAAAAGCTAAAACAGACAATTCTGTTTCAAAAGCATATAATTAAAATAGTTTTAAAATAAATTAAATTAAACTATTAAATTAAAATAGTCTTATTCCCAGCTAGACTAGAGCCCACTCAATCAACTGGATTTCCTTACACGTTGAATCACCACCCAACAATTGATGGGATGGCTTTACTCTGGGTGAGACCTACAGGATTCCAGCTACAGTGTAGCAGTGTTAGCTATCAAAGGGGCAGTGTCCAGTTGGCGTCTCATCTTAATTGTGACATCATGGGAAATCATAGGCATATGTGTCCCATGGGACAGAACAAGGAATAACTCAAACAGCAGAACAATAGGTCCCATAGCATTAATAATGAGGAGTATTTCAGACACTACTAATGCTATATATTATATGCTTCTTTTCTTCCAGTGTTGTGCAGATAGCTCAGAATATGGTTAAAAAAACCAGATGTGACTGAAATCAATATAATTGATAATTTTAAAATACAAACAGCTCATATTAAAAGGGGGGAAAAGGGTTTACATCCTTGTTAAAAGCCTCAACAATTAGTTGCCAAATGTCCACCTAAACTAAAATGGTTTTCTTTGTGATAGTGGGAGATTGTCAGTAACTTGGGAGTAGCTACAAAGAACACCTTCTCTTACCTCTTCTCCAAACATGTTTGCAGGGTGGGGTGATGCAAAGAGGGATATCCCATGGCAAACGAAGCATTCGTTTGATCTTAACAGGAAAGAAAGAAAAAAGAGATGGCATTCATTTTCTGGATTGGTCTTTGGGGTCTTCTCCAGCTCACAGAAGCCAATATGGTTTCGACTGTTTTGCCAAATTGTTCAACAGCAAAGGTGAGTGGAACAAGTTACTTCTGTCTGAAATTTTGCCCTTTTTCAACTATAGTGATTACTGCTTGCTAATCAGTGTTTTCAAACCAAAAATCAACTTTAGACATGCATATTCTCATCTCCTCTCCCTGGCACAATCCCACCATCCTGTTTTCCCCTTTTATTGGGATTCTTTAATTTGGAGAGACCACTGATGAGATAGAAATCAGTTTATTGCCGTATATATACAGCCCCCGGATGTTGTTGTATAAATATTCCCAGGACTCCTCTTCATTTGCTATGGGAACTACTTGCAGTTGCAATTCGATAACACCTTCTTGGCTGCCTGATGCCTACTTTGGTTTTTTGCCTACACTGTGATCCCCTGTGACTCTGATCAACAAAAATCTGTCTGATATTTTAAATGAGGGGTGGAAACTGTGACAGGATCAGAGATCAATTTCCTGCCATTGGAACACTCCACAATCAAGCCACCTCCCACAAAACCACGAGCCTTCCCTCCTTGACAGTGCAATGAACTGACACTTCTAGAGGTTTCCAGGAGAGGTGATTCACCCTGTTTTGGTTATAAATAAGGTTTGCTGGGGGAATCCGGAGAGACTGGGGGCTGGGGAAACATCTCTGGAGGCTAGATGTGGCATCAGAGCTGCACTTAGCCCATCCTTTTGTTAAATACTTATGGGGCTTAGGAACTAGTAAATGATTAGGAGAGACAACCTGGGGTTAAGATAGATAATTTTGTTAAAATATAAGCTACAGCCCTGTTGGTTAGTCTCAACTAGAATAAACCCATTGAATCAACTGTTGAATGGTGAGTCAACATGGTTGGTGAATCCCGTTGCTTCAATGTGTCTGCTCTAGTTTGGACTATCGGATTACACAATGGGATTCATTAGGATAGGAACTGAAAGTAAATCTGTTAATATTATAACACTGTATTTTGACAAATCTATGATATGACCATACCATACCATGTACAGATCTGATTACTACATCTAAAAAGAAATGTCATAGATTCCATGAAAAGATGAAGAAAAAGAAAGAAAAGAAATATTAAGGGGCCAGAACAACTCTCCTTGGAGATATGGCAATCTTTCAAGCTTTTTACCTAAGGAAAAAAAAGAAACAGAAAGTTAGGGAGGAATATGATATAAGGTTACAGAGAGAGAGAGAGGGACCAAAATCTTGCACTGAGGCTGTGTAGCAGTATAGAGCTAAACATCAATTATTTAAACAGCTCTTGTGTTGAATGGCACTGATGCACAACTGAGCTAAGACAGTGAATGGAACCAAATACACACAACCCATGGCACATGTGTATCCATGCACAGTGTGCATCCATATGCAACGCTCATCCATGTCCAGCGAACATTAAGTGCAAGATATATTCGTTCAGAATGGCATCACATATGCAGGTCCACATCTACAACCTGGAACTGAATGGGGCTATTCTGCATTGCACACAAAATGTCCAGTCACTTCCACAGGGATTCTTACATACACATAAGATTTGAAACAGAATACATTCGCCCCTTCGCTTTTCGGAGGATTTGGGCCTCAGAACCCTCACCAAAGTGGAAAAATGCAAATAACTCTCCCTCACGGTCCCCTCTCCAATTGCCTTGCCTTTCATGCTCTGGGATCAGAAACAAGGGAATGGGAGGGGGGCCTCAAAGGGAAGAAGGAAGATGTGCACGCACTTTCCTCCATTTCCTCGCCTTTTGTCCAGCTGCTTGCTTGCTTTCTCTGCACCCGGCAAAACACAAAGGAATGAGAGAAGGAGAATGGGGGGCAGAAAGGTAGGTATGCATCTCGTGAATAATCAAATTCACAAAGGTCAAACACGCAAATGTAGAGGACTGTACTTCATATTTGGTCATTTCAAAATACTGCATTTCTCTGACTTGACTTAATACAACGAGTTACTAAGGGTTCTATTTTTTAGCTGCATATTTAGAAAGATTCATGGCATTGGCTTTCTTTAATCATTATCAATTTTCTTTGTTTGTTTGTTTTTGGTGGTTTGTTTATTTAGGATGAGGCACTTCTATCCTCACCAAACAAGACAGTGTTTGGAAGAGACCAGCATCTACGAAGAGATGATTTCAACATGACTGAACTGAACAAAACATTCCTTCCAACTCTAAATTTGAGTTTCTCTCGCCATATTTGTAGAGAATGTGAACGCATAATGGCTTTTCTAGAATGTTTATTGAGAGACCATATGCTTGCTCATTTCATTGTTTCCATCTTCATGGTTGGGCTTTTTGGAAACTTAATCATTTTCTTCTTTCTTCTCTTCCATTTTCAGAGGAAATCCTGGAGTGCCTATATCTGGAACTTAGCTGTGGCTGACTTTAGTGTACTTGTATTTTTATGCAGTATCTGTCTGTCTGTTTTTGTTAATAACATTTGTCGAGATCTGACTGGTGCCTTCATCAAGCTCTTCCTACTCCTGGCATATCTGTTTTTATCCATGCAGTGTTTTAACCTGCATTTCCTCGTAGCCATCACCATTGACTGGTGTTTGGTTTTTCTGATCCCAAGCTGGAACAGAGGCCAACAACCAGACTATGTGTCACCTCTCATATCTGCCACTTTGTCTGTCCTTCTCTGTCCACTGTCTTGCCAGCTGTTACTCCTTTTCCATTTAGGTATTGACAGCCAGACAATTGTTATCATGTCATTGATGATTTTTGTTCCACTTATGGTCATCTCGACTCAGACCCTGATAATCAAGATTTGGAGTAACTTACGCCAGGAATGCAAACTCCATACAGAAGTTTTACTTGGCACCCTTTTCTCCCTTGTCACATGGGCCCCTATACGTGTGTTTTTCAATATGAACAATGAATTTGCTGTCATCTCCTTATTAGCTTTTGTGCTCACCTGTCTCAGCAGCACTATTAACCCTATTCTTTACATCCTTATTGGGCAAATACTTCTGCCCAGTTCCGAGACTACAAAGATATACTCTAGATGGGTGTAAGGAAGGATAAATCTATTAGAAAGCTGAGACCTCAGGTATTCTGGGCAATGGGAGAAGAGAAACAAGGAAGTTGGGGAAAAGAGAAATGTTTGTCTGTGTCCTTTTTGCTTTTGCAAGAATGGAGTTGAGTAAGTCAAACTAGCATGTAAAGTTTTAAGTGTTGAACCTATGCCCAGTTGAATAAAACTTATGTTTTAAGAATGCCTAGTTTGTTTAATTAAATGACTGAATGCTATGAACTTCATTTCATTTTTGGGGTGGGCGTGGAAGAAGAGAAAAGTCCAAATCAAGGCCACAGAAAGGCCAAAATCTGATTGGTACTTCAAGAATGTGTAAGTTCTCCTACAGAAGCGGTTGGACATTTTGGTCCCATGTGGGTTAGACATCCAGTTCAAGATTGCAGAAGTAGAGTTGCACATGAGGTACCATTGCTCTAAGATGCACACAGATGGACATTTGCATGTGCATTGAGTTCATATTTGATGCCTTGGTTCAGTTGTGCAATGTTGCTTTTCAACACAGGGTTTGCATAGCAAAATGAACATGTAGTTCAACAGGATTTACACCATGGCACCCTAATGGAAGATCTCAGCCACAGATATTTTATTGGTGCTCCTACCTACCTTAGTCAAAATGTATAATATTCAAAATGAGACATGCCCTATGAGGATAGACTTAGAGAGCTGGGTATGTTTAGTCTGCAGAAGAGAAGGTTAAGAGGGGACATGATAGCCACGTTTAAATATTTGAAGGGATGCCATGTAGAGGAAGAAGAGGGCTTGTTTACCACTGCTCCAGAGACCAGGACAAGGAGCAATGGATTCAAGCTGCAGGAAAGGAGATTCCACCTGAACCTCAGGAAGAACTTCCTGACAGTCAGGGCTGTCCGGCAGTAGAATATGCTGCCTTGGAGTGTGATGGAGTCTCCTTCCTTGGAGGTTTTTAAGCAGAGGCTGGATGGCCATCTGTCAGGAGTGCTTTGAGGGTATTCCTGCATGGCAAGGGGTTGGACTGGATGGCCTGTGTGGTCTCTTCCAACTCTACATTTCTATAATTCTATGAAATTGTGGGTGTAAAATCCCCTCCCATCCCTGCCAGTTAAAAAAGAAAAAAGAAAAAAGGAAGAATAAATAGAATAAATAATACTTTGCTGCTCTTTTATGATCTCCACAATCTGATGTCTGAGACTGTCACTTGTCTCTTCTTAATAGTAGAACCAATCCTGGCCCAAAACTGGTAAGCTCAAAACTGAGACACTGTGTGTGTGTGTGTGTGTGTGTGTGTGTGAGAGAGAGAGAGAGAGAGAAAACATACACAGAGTTTCTTTCTCTCTCTGAGCCCTGTGTCCAGCTCAAGCAAAGAATCCATATCACCAGATGATATTTATAGCAACCCCTCAAAATGATAGGAATATTTCAAAGGAGAAAAGAGAAAGTCAATCCGGAAAGAATGAGAATTCTTCTTCAGTTCATTTTAAGTCTGAATTTCCCAAAATCTGAATGTGAGAGGGGGTGAAACTGACAAATTTGCCAGTTCATTAAAGTCAAAACATTTGTATTTGGCAACTAAAAGGAAGGAAATGATGACAACGTACAAGTCATCAGCCTCTTTCATTATGAATAAAAATAATGGGATAATTTAGAGATCTAGATTTAGAGGGAAGTCTCGTATGCCCATGAAATGTTCTTGTGAACCATAGGTAATCCCTGTTCATTTCAATTTCTCAGCAGCTTGCCATGAGAGGGAAAAAAATTCTGCCACTTTGGAGCCAACAGAAATGCTTTTGAGCACAGGATGTAACTCTGTGATATTATTAATGTTCTAAATATTTGATACAATTATCAAAGTTGGAATTTTTGTGAAATACTATGCTTGCATAACTCCTGGTGCTATTGGTGGTTGTGCTTCCTATAAGCTTGTGTGAGGAAGTACCCATGCAAGGATGCTGGCAGAAATTTATTTGTTCACTGTCTCCTACTCAGTCCTGGGACTCAGAGCAGCTTATCAAAAATAAAACAGATAGAGAGAAAAGGTCACACCAGTAGATATGTTGAAAAAGTTAGAATATAAACAGACTATCACTAGAAATAAAAGCAATTTAAAATATCCATAAAAGACATTGAGAAATAAAACAGGACAGAAAAAGGACTTCCCCATAAACATTCAGTTTTCAAAATCTTGTTGTTATCATCCTCCTTTTCCTCCTCAGTCCTCAATTCCAGTTGGATGGAGTCCAGTCTAGTCTTTCTACGATTAGAATTCCAGGGCTTGGAAGCAGCCACCGGAAAGATCCTTTCCATGTTCCACCAGACATTCCTTAGAAGGTGGTGAGATGAATAGAAGATCTAAAAACTTAGGCAGGCTTATAAGTCCTTCAGATAAGCTGAACCTGACCTAGCCCTACCTGCTTTAGGCAAGATTTTAATCATGGATTTATTCCAAAAATGGGGTATGAACAAAGACAAAAAGAAAGAAACTTATAAGTGCTCCATTTTCATCAATCTGATAGTGAGAACCAATACACTAGTGAGGGGGAATTTCTTTCTCCTGTAACTCTAGGAGAAATTAGAAAACCAGGCATGGTGAATCAAGGATCAACTTTATTTAGGAAAAGATTTGCATTTTTGTCTCCCACTTTGACAGACCAGATTCCAAAAAGAATGGGAGCCCTGAGCCACAAGTTCTTACACTCTGATACAGTTTGCCAAGGTTGTCAAGTCACTACTGCAGAGTGCATGTGCTGGGAAAATTCCATGAAACTAATGAACACAATAGAAGTCAAAACTTCTATGAGACAGTGTGTCAACAACCACTCTCCAGTCCTTGCTACATAACCATAACCCATTCTCTAACATCCTGGCCTATTAAGGGAAAAAAAATATGCTGTGTAACTTTCACAGTGTCAGCTCGTTCTTTTGGAAGAATTTCCCTATCACCAGGGTACATAAATAACAGACATGCATGCTTTTGGGGCTAGACAGTGCACAGCTATTTTAGGTTCACCTTCATGTTCTGACCTTTGAAACCGAGTTCTCCTCTATCTTATCTCTCTTTCTGTCTCTTATCATTTTAAAGCACTGGGAAGTCAATGGGCAAAATATGATGCTATCTGAAGTGGCATATACAATTTTCAGAAAAGCACCTCTGTTACACAAAAATGTGGGTGACTCAGGGGTCCACCTGCATTGCCAGTACCTCCACATGACAATGGGGAATTAATTAGCTTAAACTGATAGGCCTGTATGGGAAAGGTTACCTAATGAGGTCTTCAACAAATGTTTATGGGGTCCTAGCAGGAAAGAATCATCCAGGGATTCCAGAATAAGCTAAATGTGTTTTATTAAAGAGTTCAGTCGCACAAGCAACAGTTCCAAGCACTCATACAGTTGCACAAGAGGTAAGTGAATGATAAAGGGAGGGAAGTTGTTGACAGCGGAGTTCTAAGGAATGGGCAATATTTACCAATCTGGAGAACAGCAAAGAAAGCAGTGATGTGATGTGGCTTAGACTTGTACCTAAGGAGAGTACTTATTTGGGAATCAGAACAACAATATGGCATTCAGCAAGTGAGATACTGCATCAAACTGCTCAAAGCTGAGAGTTTTATACCCAAAATATGCCTGGAAGCCATGGGTGTGAATGGCTTTCTGGCAAAGCAAACAATGGAGGTTGCCACATGGAGCATGAGGTCCAGACAGAGTTGATGATCTTACTGTATTGATGGGAGCCCTGGCAGCTTCTCAATGTCTTGGCTGGGTAATGTGACTGGGGAGGGTTTCAGTAGGAAATATGCACAGCAGGGGTGCTTTCCTGCTGCACCTGGGTTTGACTATTGTTTTCTGAGGTTGGGCAGTTAAGAGGATTAGCTTAGAGTCATTGAATCAGGCTTTCCCAGTATGCACAGAGAACTTATGACCTGGCCATGCTGAGGTCACCTCTGACCTACTTTTGCATATCTTCCCAGCCAGTGTCCCTTCTCCACATGGCCTTTCAGCAGTAAGTGTATATAACTTAATTTCATGCCAATTAATACTTGTCAGTTAGATCATATCAAAGCGTGAGGGTATATGGCTGCTAACACCTCATCAGAATTTGAGAGTGGGTTGGGAAAAAAGGAAATTTCCCTGGAAATCTGACCAGTTTCTGCGGAGGCAAACTGTTTTTTACTGTTGCTGTTGTTGTTATATTTAAGGAAAGGGTCTTACCAGGAATGAGGGTGGCAGCTTCTCCTGGTGAGCTGTCCTGCCTACATACCCCTGTCTTCCTTCCCAAAACCCTCCCAGGAAGAGTAAAACTACTCTAACCAAGACCAAAATCAGCACTGGAGAAATGGAGTGTAATGGCATGCACATTAATGCACAATGAACATGTGTAGCCATGCATAACCATATGTGATGCACAACCATGTAGAATGGCCTCACAAGCATGTCCAACTCCACTTCTGCAGCCTTGAGCTGAACGCAGGTGTTGTACTTCAGACAAAAACGTCAGACTGAGTTTGCAGATGAACTAATGTATGCCTAAGACACCAACAGGTTTCCAACTGATAAATTTGCAGCAAAACAGTTTTGGCCTCTTTCAGATAGTTTGCCTGAGTAGAGCCCTCCAAATTAGCTATGACATTTTGCTCTAGGTAAGTCTGAAAAACAATAACAGTAACAATAATAGAGAAGAACTCAGACACATGCCCTACTTTTCAGACTTTGAATTTAATACAACAATTCCATTCTTGTTTTGTTTTTTCCTCCACTTTTTCTATTTCTAAAGAAACAGGATATTGCTTGAGGGAAAAGCAAGGAGGAGAAACCCCCCCCCCAACACACACAAAACCTCACACTTTCCTGGGGCATCAAGCAGGCCTATCTCAAAAATATCAAAAGCCAACCTGATAATGAAGTCATTTCTATTCATAGATCAACTCACAAAGCACCTTTGGAATCTTATTTTAAAAGTTCTCATTATTCCACAACTTCTACTTAATTCTATAACCAGTTGCTCTTTTATACATTCTACTTCAGTCCTTTTCTTCTCTCCACCACTACCCTGCTATTTATGCTTCTGTGATGTCCCTTATCTTCAAGGAGTGTGCTCGTGGTGTCTGGGTGCTTCCAGGTTCTCTGTAGACATGCAACTCTAATTAATTAAAGTTTTACTTCCTTTCCTTTCCTTTTTGTTTTGTTTTGTTTTTAAATTCCACTCACTATGAGAATTTCTTGGGAGATTCTGGTGCTTTGGCTTTTAATCTGTCTCTTACTCATGGAATCAGCATCTCATCTGGTTCTTCAGGACTTTAAGGAGACAATGTTTAGGAATCAGCTTTCCTTCGGATGGACATTAAAGAATGGACCAAAGCTTAAACTGATCTATCTATCTATCTCTTTATCTATCTATCTACCTCCACATTGGTGGGTTTCACATTTGCGGATTTGATTATTCACGGATTATTTGCTGACACCTTTGCTGCCTCCCTATACCATTTTTAATAGAAACTGCAAGCCTCATGAGACTGAGAAACTGCCAACAAGGCTTGTAAGTCCCTATTACAAATGGTGTGGGGCAGCAGTGGAGCTGGCAGTAAGCCCCAGTAGCCACCCATTTCTGCCTTGTGAGGAAACCTGATGCCTCAAAGAAATCCATGGTGTGTTGAATATGGTGATCATCCTTTTTTTGTGTATTAGATATGGTTTGGGAGGGCCTAGAGTTATTCACAGTTTTTTCATTTTCATGAGTGCCCCTAACCCTCGTGAATGTGGAGGGATGACTGCATTTAATTATTGGTGATGATTTTGAGAAGTGACAAAAACACAAGCAAAATCATTTTCATGAATTGCAATTAAAGTGTGTGTAAAAGAGAAAGACTGAGAAAGAGAGAGAGAGATCATGGTAGGGATGGAAAGAATATTTCCAATTATTTAATCATTTTCAGGTTTAAAAAGCACATTTCTAACAGTTGAGAAACATGAGAATTTCATACAATTTTCTTCTTATATTTCACTCTCAAACTGCTGCAGAGGAATTACTCTGCTAAGAAAAAAGGTGTGTATTTTGTGCAGATTTTGTGTTTTCTGCAAAGAAAATGTCCTTTTATGAAGAAAACACTGTATCCTTCACAGGAAATTGAATATCTGAACAGAAAAAAAGTGTTGTTTTTTTCCCATGCAAAAAGATGTTATTATTCCTCCTCTGTAAAACTTTTTTTTCCCCACAATGCTACAGGATGTTCAAATACAGGCAGAAAGTTGAGGAGGAATATTTGTTCCCTCCCACAATGGGAAGAAAACTATTTTAATTATTTTCCATTGGATGTGAGTGTGAAATAGTTGAGGATTTAGATTCGTCAGTCACTCTTTTATTTGTGTAGTTCTCACATGCTAACAATATCTTAATCACATTAGCCAGACACAACTGTTTATACAGCATTATAGCTAAAAATGACTGGTATTCTGTTGGTTAGCCTCAACCAGAGCTGACCCATTCAGTCATTAAAAAGTGAGTCAACACATGAGTTAATCCTATTTATTCATTAGATTTACTCTAGTCAAGACTAAGAATGGGACTTAGGTCAATATGTGGTCAGAGTCATAGTGGTGCGTTATACATGCTCTAAGTCAGTGGTTCTCAACCTGTGGGTCCCCAGATGTTTGTGGACTTCAGCTCCCAGAAGCCCCAAGCACTGGCCATAGTGGCTGGGGCTTCTGGGAGCTGAAGTCCACAAACATCTGGGGACCCACAGGTTGAGAACCACTGCTATAAGTTTTTCTACAGAGATGGCTGGACATCTTTGATGCAGAACAGCCACAATCAGTTCAAGGCTATAGAAGTGGAGTGGCACATGTAATGCCATTAGTGAATGGAGTTGAATTGTGAATGGATGTACATTGCACGTGGATAGTCATGTGCATTTGATTGTACATTCTGATCACAGTCAGTGTCTTGGATCAGTTGTGCAACACCACTATTTAAGGCAGGGGTAGGCTTGCATGATCAATGCATAACTATATTACCCTAAGAGGTGGGGGATGTTGGGGTCTACCTGCAATGCTAACATCTCCTTAGAATTTGGGGGATTTATAGCTCAAAGGAGGCCCATGAGAGGAGGGTAACAGCAAGATTCTTTCATCTATGAATACCATTAATTAAAGTAAAGAGGGCTCCAGTTAAAGTTAAACAAAGTATTTTATAGCATACAAGAAATCAATTACTCTTAAGGACCATACAAGGCTATCAGAAAGTGAAGCAAGAAAGGTTAAAGAGAGAGAGATTGAGGTGAAAGAGGGTGATAGTTACCACTCTTGAAGATGGAGATTGCAACAGAGGGGCTCAGACAGCATCTGAGAGTAGCATGGAAGAATGGCAATCTGGACATACTACCTACTACATACTACAATTGGCTGAGGTTGAAGCTAATGTTTTTATAACCCATTTCACACCCTGAATGGCTACATTGTCAAAGCCGTAATGGCTTTCCCATGAGACGGACAGAAGGCTATGGAATGGGCTAATTGCTTAACTTTGGAGTAACAAAACATTGATGGGATTCATGAGAATCTCTTAATGTTTGGTCAGGTAGGGTGTGTAGGGGAGATCTCTTTCAGGTAAGATCAAGGGAAGGTCTCTGATTGCTCACCAATCTGGGCAGTTCATTTTTCATTGTATTC
The DNA here is from genome assembly GCA_948472985.1 of Iguana delicatissima. Classification (NCBI taxonomy): domain Eukaryota; kingdom Metazoa; phylum Chordata; class Lepidosauria; order Squamata; family Iguanidae; genus Iguana; species Iguana delicatissima. The sequence continues at coordinate 772,948 of CAOKZL010000261.1, read as the reverse complement.
CAAAATGCCAAGAGCCTGAAACAGTGAAAAGACCAGCACAGCCTATCAGTGCTGGGTTTTTTACATAATCCTATCTGAACTTTCATGACCCAGAATATGTCTCCGGTTAGCGTGACCCTGATTGTATTCTCCAGTCATTAATAAGTTCAATTTATGAAAACTGCATATCTTGTAGGAGGGATGGTAGGGTATGTTAACAACTCCATATGAAGAGATTTATGTTGCATAACCCTGAGATAGGACATTGGCCTATATGTATATTGCAAGATCAGATTATACACTTTGTGAGTGGATCAAATGCAAATACAGTTAGCCTCTCTACAGACATCCTATTTCCCATTTCAAAAACTGGGCATCCAGTATATCTAGGGCCATTTCTACAGTAGACTATTATAGTGTTATTATTCCACTTTCAACATTCAATGGAATCCTGGGGTTTGCCATTTAGGGAGAGACATTTGAGGCCCTTGAGGTCCCTTCCTAAATTGTAAACCCTGGGATTCCATAGGATGTTGAAAGTGGAATAATAGCCCTAGGAGTGAAAGGTGAGAGTGTATGCATACCTCGGAGTAAGTTGCATGAACTTGGTGGGGCTGGCTTCTGATAACATGTAGGATTGTATTCTTTTTTTTCCCTTGAAAATCTGAATCCCAAAGTCACAATGTTTGTTATTTGCAGACTATTGGTTACATCAGATGAAACAGGCTAGATTCTGGAGTCAATCAAATCATTGAATCATAAAGTGCCAGAAGGGACCCCATAGGCCATTGAGTCCAATCTCTTGCTCAATGCAGGTACTCCAGCTAAAGCATTCCTAGCAGTCTCTGTCTCCTGTAATTTAAAACCATATGACCTGATCCTATCATCTGGAACAGCAGAAAACAAACCTTCACTCTCTTGTCTGTAACAGGCAATGGAATATTTAAAAAGTGTAGTCATATCACCTATCAGTCTTCTATTCACCAAGCCCAACAAGTCCAGACCCTTCAACTTTTCTTCATATATTTTGTTCTCCATACATATTATCTTCCTTGTTGCCCTTCTCTTATTCTGTTCCAACTTGTCTATATGCTTCTTAAAATGCGGCACTGAAAACTGAACAGTACTCCAGGTGAGGGCTGACTGGTGCAGAATATAGTGGGACTATGACTTCCCTTGTCTTGGAAACCTTACAACCTTGGGCTGAAAGTAATCTGGTGGTTTTACTGTGGAACTTCTAAGTGCCTCCCCCCCCAGCTTCTATGTTGATTTTGCTGCGATTGACTAACTCAGCTCCCTGTACCTCGAAATCTATTCTGACTTATTTTTCAAAGACAGAAATATTTTTTCCATGTTCTACTAATGACAGAGAAAACTGAATGGATTTGTGACAGCCTTGTTTCAACCATGCTGTAATTCAAACTGTTTATTTCTTTGTGATATGCTGTATGTTTGTTATATGACATAGTAATTCTCATGCTTAACCAGAGTCACCAAATTCTGTGTAACATCTAGTGGGATCAAAAAAGGATGACAGGTTTGTATTATATTAAGTTGTACAATTATATGTTGTACCATTTTATGTACATACTGCCTTTTCTCCAAAGCTGGTCCAAGAAAGCTTACATAAGAAAATACAAGGGAAAAAAAGAAATATGTTTGGATAAAAATATACAAAAATATGTTTAACATATCATTGAACTGTTTATAGAATTAAAGCCATTTGAAATATAACCATTTAAAAGCAAAGGAGAATAGTACTACAGAACACTAGGAAAAGCCTTTTTCTTGTAAAACAGTTCCCAAATGCCTGCTGGCACAAGAAGCTTCATTTGTTGGCAAAGGGACACAGCAAAGATGAAGTCAATTTGACATCCCTTACAAGGGAGTTACATATTATTTGAGCAGCCACCAAAAAGGCCATCTCTTGGGTAGTAGGACCAAATGAGTGACCTTCACTAAAGATCTTAGAGCTTGGAACGGTTTGTATGGGAGAATGTAAATCTTCAGACAATCCAAACATAGACGAAATTGAGTTTTATAGGTCATAACAAGCACTACTGATTGTGGTTGGAAGCTGACTGGTACCCAGTGAGGCTGTTGTTAAAAAGGGAGTTGTATTGGGGAGAAATACACAATAAGATCTGTACAATATTGAAGGCACAATTTGATGAAACACCAGAAATGTATTTGTTGAATATGACACACATGATTGATGTTATTGCTCAAAAGAAATATTGGCAGATAATATTATACATGATCACAATGGCTCAAATTGAGTTTGCAAGACTATGGAAGGCTCAGCAAATTCCCACAATTGATCAATGGTGGGCAACTTTTATTGAAAACAGAAATGCAGATATAGTCTTCCAGAGGTTAAAGGGGAAATCAGACGAAGAGATTAAGAAAGATTGGCAAATAGTGATGGGTAATTGCTGGGTAATATCAGATGACAATGCTTAGTGTAAAATAGTATAGATTGTATATTAAGAAAATGCAATTTGGAAGGATGGAAATTATGTCATAATATACTGTATCTGATGTATTGCAGGATCTATCATGAAATATTATCATTTGGTAGTGTGGTACATTTAATTTCGACATGTTGATTATATAGAAAAAACAAATCTACTGAGGGGTGGAAGACTAGCAGAAATAATTCAATGATATGTACAATTATATATGTTAATTTTGTATGATGGAACTTCAATAAAATTATATATATATAAAAAAGGGAGTTGTGTGTTCCCACTAACAATCTAGCTTCAGCTCTCCTGACTATTTGTGGCTTCCAAATATTCTTCAAGGGCAAGTTTTGGACCCAGCTACATCAACAACTTTGGGTTCCCTCTAGGCAAACATTTCAGATTTCTGTGTCCTTCCTGCTGCCAGAAATTTACCCTCATGAACTAGTGTTGGCCAAACTTAATATTTTTATCTGTGATATAAACCTTGATAACATCCTGATAATTTTAGAGCAACTTTAGAAACAGTTGGAAAACTAGCTTCCCCCTCCTCCCCCTCCCTCCCTCCAAAATTTGCTGGTTTGGGTCCATTTTGCACAGAAGTTGGTGGTTTATTCTTATGGATTGCAGATTTTAACACTCAAACTTCAGTTTTAATCAAATCAAATGAAATCAAATTGAACTAGAAAGTCTGGAGAGTCTAGGGGCTGTAAAACTGACCATATGGATCCCTAGGACTGCACCTTGCCCACCTGACTAGTCTTATGGTTCCTGAGGACAACTCCACAGACCATAACACTGCTCACTGAAAGATGGATATAATTTTATAGTCATTTTGGGGGTCTAGTAAGATTTGGCCCTGGTTTGCTCTAGGACCAATTCATTTGTCTTTTTAGTAGCCTATGCTATCTATAGACGTTTCCTTGAGCACTACCTCTCAAATGAGTTTATTTTCTTCCTATGAGCTTTCTTCATTGTCCAGTTTTCAGAATGATACATAGACATAGGAAATACTATAGCATGGATGAATGGGTCCTAAAATGAATGGGTCCTAGAGCAAATCAAACCTAACATCTCACTAGAAGCCAATGTGAAAAGAAGCGGTCACATTTAGGACAGATCATGAAATGACACGACCCATTGTAAAATGTGGGCTGGACAGGGCTACTATTAGGTGGATTTGGAATTGGTTTACCAGCAAAACCAAAGGGTGCTCACCAATGGCTGTTTTTCATCCTGGAGAGAAGGGACTAGTGGTGTACCACAGGGTTCTGACCTGGTCCCAATGCTGTTCAACATTATCATCAATGACTTGGATGAAGGCGTAGAGGCCATGTTGATCAAATCTGTAGATGACACCAAATTGGGAGGGGTTGCTGATACCCCAGAAGACAGGATCAAATTTCAAAATGACCATTACAAATTAGAGAGCTGGGCCAAAGCTAACAAAATGAATTTCAACAGAGAGAAATGTAAAGTCCTACACTTAGGCAGAAAAAATGGAATGCACAAATATAGGATGGGGAAAGCGTGGCAGGACAGCAGTACATGTGAAAGGGATCTAGGAGTCTCGGTAGATCACAAGCTGAACATGAATCAGCAGTGTGGCTCATTTGGAATCCTATGTCCAGTTCTGGACACCACCTTAATTCAAGAAGGATATCGACAAGCTGGAGCATGTCCAGAGGAGGGTGACCAAAATAGTGAAGGGTATGGAAGCCAGGCCCTATGAGGAGCAGCTTAGGGAGCTGGGTATGTTTAGTCTGCAGAAGACAAGGTTAAGAGGGGACATGATAGCCATGTTTAAGTATTTGAAGGAATATCATGTTGAGGAGGGAGTGGGTTTTTTCCCCTGCTCCAGAGACTAGGACAAAGAGACTAGGGACTTCTGCACGTTACCTTATCGTGGAGGTGGGAGGTGCTGTTCGCGCAAGCAGGTTCTTGTGCGAGGTGCTCTCTTCACTGCTCCTTCATCCCGCTGCTGGCCTCCTGGTCGTGCGACCGCCCCGCCCCTTCCTTCCACAGTGCAGCCTGGGAGCAGTAGGCTGCGCCGGGGGAGGAAGCACAAGTGGCACGCCTGGGACAACATACCGCAGTGCAGGTAAGTGCGCGTGGGCCCTGGGAGCCTTGCGTGACTGCGTATCATTTTTGGCTTGAAGCCGAAAATGAAAAGGTGCATGCACAGTTCATGTTAGGCTTGTGAGCATTGCATAAATGGGATTGTGTCATATGGACCGCCGCTCTCATTTACGCGACACTCAAGGGGCCCTCTCGCAAAAGAAACTGCGTGGGAAAAGGCCCTAGGACAACTTGAATGGATTCAAGTTGCAGGAGATTCCACCTGAACCCCAGGAAGAACTTCTTAACAGTCAGAGCTGTCCAGCACTGGAATGTGTTGCCTTGGATTGTGGTGGAGTCTCCTCCTTTGGAGGTTTTTAAGCAGAGGCTGGATGGCCATCTGTTGGGAGTGCTTTGATAGGTGTTGCTGCATGGCAGAGAGTTGTACTGGATGGCCCCTGTGGTCTCTTCCAGCCCTATGATTCTATGATTCTATTCTATGATTGAAAAAAAAGATAATAATGCTGGGTAAATTGGCAGACAGTAGGAACAGAGGAAAACCACACTGCTAGTAATTTGACTCCATCCAAAAGGCCATGACATTGAGTTTGCAAGACCTGAGCAGGACTGTTGATGATCAGTGTTCTTGAAAGACTCTCTTTCATACAGCTACCATAAATCAAAGTTCACTTGATGCTAAATAAAAACCACAGATTAAATGTTACCAGCATTTTCCAGGTTGATGGTGAAATTAAACTATTAATGTAAACCTGGGAAATAATGTACAAGTGAGCAACTTTCCCCTAAAAGAAACACGTATACTCTCACACATGAACACATCACAGCCCACAGTCTCACAGAAGCTTGCACAAGGACTGAGTCAAGATTTATATCACTTGTCCATAGCAAACTATCAAAGAATCCCAAAGTTTGCTAACTTCCTATAGATCATGTAGGTCCTTCTCACTGAATCACTCATTTTAACCAATTTCTGAAACGCTGTGTCGTCTGTCTGTCCTAATCAAATTTCCCATACTCCTTTTCTAGTAGTGTGTGTGTGTATATGTATGTGTGTATATATATATTCTTTTTTAAAAGGAAGGCTAAGCGAAGAAAATGTACCCTGATGATGTTTCACAACTGATTGGGATTCCAAATTGATTCCTTTGTGCTTGGTCCTAAATTTAGCTCAAGACAGCCATTTGCCACAAGTTATCATATTGGTGACAAGCTTTGTAGTGTACAGAGGGCAATGCCAGATTTTGGCAACAACTGAAGGAGCAAGGAGTGTTGATCAAGAACCTTTCACAATGCTATATGGTAGCTCTAGAGATAATTTATAGCCATGGCAACTTCTACACTTACAGGATGAAGCAGTAGCTGTATCCATTTCCTTCCAAACCATTTGCTACCCTTCCCTGAATTTGTTTCCACAGGATCAGAATATCAGCTTCCATTGAGGAGGAAGCAAACAGGAAACCTTTTAGTGCTTCTCATTTGAGTTATCAGCTTGTATTTTTTTATTACGTATTAAATGCCTCAAGGTGTTTTAATTTTCTGCTTTTAATAATTGTTTTTGCTGTTGTTAAATTGTTTTTTAACTTTTGTATTAACAATTTTTTCCCTGTACTTTGTTTTAATTTCTTGTAAGCCACCATGGGTTCTTTACTGGAAAAAAAGGTGGGATATAAATGAAGCAGACAAGAACGCTGACTACATTCTTTATTATATATTATTTAACTAGAAATGTAACCACAAAATGAAGAAAAGCCTTGTGGGGAGGGGCAAAATCCACTTGTATTTTTTTAAAAAAAAAGTAGGAGAGGGAAATATTTTCTTTTATGCATTTATGTGGAAGGAAAAGACATGGATTGGCTCCCCCACCCACCCTTTCAGGTGTGGCAAGAGAGAATTTAATAAAAAGAAAAACTGATGTTTTTTTTTTTTTTTTTTGAAGTTCTTCCGCTGGTTGCAGGCACAGAAACTGCAGGGGGCTCTAATAGACTTTCCATTTCAACAAGACCTTTGATTAAAGTTTCCTTTCAAATAGGATTGGTGGAAGAAAAACAACAAGAATGACGATGCTGAAAGAGCTTGCAAAACACGACAGTGAATCTAAAAAAGAAAGAAAAAAAAGGATCACGGTGACTGAGATGGCTTTATTTTATATATTGAAATCACATCAGAGGCTGGGCAGCATTTTGGGGGCTGTACCTTTCCTCTAAAGGTTCCCTGGAAACTGAATACAATAAAGCCAATGGGTTAATCCTAGCTAGAGTATACCAATTGAATCAAATGTGGAATAGTGAGACAACACACAGGTAAATCCCATTGTTCCAAAGTACATGTGTCAAACACAAGGCCTGCGGGCTGAATCCGGCCTGCCGGCCCATTTCATGTGGCCCTTGCATCTTTCCTGCAGCTGAGGCACTTCCCCCTCCTGGTGAGCCCAATCCCCACATTGCTTCTCTAAGGCCATTTCTGCACGGGGTATTTGAAATGGTGCAGTCCGTCCTCCAGGGAGGACATCTGCACCTGGGAGTGGACTGGGTCCACACTATTTAACGTAGATCCGCACCTCAGCCCGCTCCGGAATGACCCCAAGTGGTCGTCCAGTGTGCTTTTGAAATACCTGTTTCTTTCGGTCTTTCAAAAGCACGGAGTGCGCCAGTGCGAGCCTGCTCCTGTTACCCTGTGTGCTGGGGGGTCCCGGGAGGGGCTCCCAAATAACCAAACAACAGCAGCAAAAGATGGGGAAATTAACTGGAGCACTCACTTAAGCTAACGAGAGGCAGGGTAACCTTGTGAGGATCTTTTAACCCTATGTATACGGGGTCAGGTCAGAAGAGCAGCCAGACAAGTTTTAAAGTAACAAAATTGATAGTTTTATTAACAGACAAACAACAGATGAGACAACACATACACACAGCTAGCTAAGAAATAAGGATTGAGAGTTTTTGGGGAAAATGGGTGATACGACACCTTTCTTGTAGTCTTGAAGAAGCTGAAGATGATAGTGAAGAAATTCAGTGTGGTGGCCGAGGGGAGTTCGCTCGACAGAGCGGCAGCAAGGCTGGATGGAAGTCCGGAGCAATCCCAGAGGTCCGAGGAAGCTCTCAGAACTGGGGGTTTTTATGGGGGAAAATATGACCGTGGGCTAGTCTGTACTTGGGAGAGAACAATGAGGTTTGGGCGTGAGACAATGTCTCTGAAAAGTCAGATTTTAACATGATTGAGTTAAATTCGAATTGACAAAGGAACAACCAGTATGCAGACGCAGCTTGCCTGGGCGGTGGAGTGTCCAGCTCGCCAGGGTGCCTGCTCGGGGCAGGGGGCTCTTTGTGTTAGTCGTGCAGCCTCAATGAAGTGTTTGTTCGGGAGGTCTCCTAAAGCAAGATCTGGCTGTGTCTGGCTTGCTTAGGTGTAAACAGATATGATTCAACATTTAATAGCCATGCCTAGCTCCGTGCTTGTTCGGGGGCCTCACAGACACTTGGCTGAGGGTGGCAAAATAAGATGGAATAGCGATATCGAAATAATATCTAATGTCTTCCGAAGCCAGGCCAGTTCACGGTGATAACACTCTCTTGTGCAGATTTGCAGGCTTGCGCCAATGTGAGCCTGCAATCTGCCAGTGGCAGGCTTTAGGCTGGCGAGTTTCAGCAGTTGGTGGAGAGCTCAACCAACCAGAAGCCGCCGTTTTTGTCCCCAGAGCAGTGCAGAGTGGCGGCCACGCACTGCTCTGGACCAGCCTGGACCCAAGCGTGGAGCCAAGAAGTCTGGTAAGTACCTGCATGAGGCGACTCCCTTGCCCCATGTGGAAATGGCCTAAGTCTCACCACCAGAGCACTGCTACAGGTTACCATAGCAAAGCTCCTAGTGGCTCACAAGAGTTGGACAGAGAAGCAGTCAGAAGTAGAAGCAGATCATGCGCGCTGCTGGCCCCCTCTCCAGAACATTGGCAGTCAAAGGCCTGCAATGTGAGGGTCAGGCTCCCCAGGTACAGAGAGGGACAGGTGGGCAGAAAGAGCTACAGGGGAAGGGGGACACACAGAGGCACAGAGAAGATCTGGGGGGCAAAGACAGGCACAGAGAGAGTCTCAACTGGGACCAAAAAGTTAAACAAAGTTAATGTAATAAACGGTGCTTAGTAATACTTGTCTGATGATTAAAAAAAAAAAACCTTTCTGTTTTCAAAACTCATTTTTCAATCAATTGTACAATAGTTGTACACTTGAAGATCTGCTTGCCATTATTTTTCCTAGATTTCTAGTTTCAGAGCTAATTATTATTAAAACCAGTAATAATCGAATGCAGAGGCAATTATTTAATATGACAAAAGAGTAGATACATTTCTATAGTCTTACAGATACAACCAGCCCTTTGAAGGCAACCATAATGCTGATGCAGCCCAAGATGAAATTGAGTTTGACACCCCTGTTTCAATGAGTCTACTGTGCTTGGGTGTAACAACAGGATTTAAGTCATTGTGAACAGAAAGAGCAACCAGGCAAAAATCCATCCATTTCACTCTCTTCAGTTTTCAATTTTTCTTAGGGAAATAAAAATTCTATCCCAAATATGAAGCTACCTAGGAGAGTAACATGGCAGCTAGGAAACCTTCAGATGAACCTGAGGGCTGTGATCATTATGACTGTGAAAAATCTTTGTGCAGTGGAAGAGTTCCAGCGCTCATCAGATTGTTCTGAAATGCTCCTGGTCTCTCATGTCCATGTGTAATACAACACAAGAAGATAGTCTACTGTCCTATGTTGTTTAGACAATAGGGCTCTTTCCTATCTTCTGACACAAGGCAACTGAGAAGTGGCACTAGGTTGCCTGGGTAAACAATCTCTGGAAGAATGATGGTCTTTATTCCTACGAAAAGCCAACAAACTGAGTGTGAAAGTAATCCTTTCCCCAGTGGATCATTTGAATTCTCAATTTCTTCCTCGCTTTTGCCCCAAGTTACTTCTGCCAAGTCATTGTTCATTCTCTCTCTCTCTAAAATCTTTCCTTCAGAAGCACCATGTCACTTTTTGGGCAAAGTAGTACCGTGAGCTTCTTACTATTAATAATACTTTTATGTGACCAAGGAGTAAAGGACACCTGCAATCTTGCTTCCGCCTTCTGCTTCTCCTCCTCCATTGCTTCCTCCTCCTCCTCCTCCTCCTCTTCCTTCTCTTTCTCTATATATGTGCAACAAAGGCCTGGCCAACCCCTCCCAAAACTGCAAACCTCAGGATTCCACAGGATGTTGAAAGTGGAATAATAGTGCTATAATAGTCTCATGCTGACATGGCCAAAATTTTGCATTTCATGCGACTGCGAAGATAGTAACTACACCAAATCTAGCAGCAATCTTAGCTGAGCTTTTGACAGCCCCAAGGAAATCTGGAATGGTATAATCCTGCTAGGTCTGTAGGTGTATGAAGTTATTATTAGGAAGAGACTGAAGCCATTTCCACTGTGGAGGTCAACTGGTACCACTCTACTCTGCTTTGGTTAGACCTCATCTTGAATACTATGTCCAGTTCTGGGCACCCCAATTCAAGAAGGACATGGTCAAGCTGGAGCAAGTCCAGAGAAGGGCGACCAAAAAGGCCTGGAAGACATGCCCTATGAGGATAGACTTAGAGAGCTGGGTATGTTTAGTCTGCAGAAGAGAAGGTTAAGAGGGGACATGATAGCTATGTTTAAATATTTGAAGGGATGCCATGTAGAGGAAGGAGAGGGCTTGTTTTCTGCTGCTCCAGAGACCAGGACAAGGAGCAATGGATTCAAGCTGCAGGAAAGGAGATTCCACCTGAACCTCAGGAAGAACTTCCTGACGGTCAGGGTTGTCCGGCAGTGGAATCTGCTGCCTCGGAGTGTAGTGGAGTCTCCTTCCTTGGAGGTTTTTAAGCAGAGGCTAGATGGCCATCTGTTGGGAGTGCTTTGAGGGTGTTCCTGCGTAGCAGGGGGTTGGACTGGATGACCCGTGTGGTCTCTTCCAACTCTACATTTCTATGATTCTATGATTAGTGTGTTATACTGTTACATATTATGGCGGCATTGCCATTTGCACAATGCCATCAGGTTAGGGATGCTCTTTTCCACACATTTCTCCCTTAAGTGGATGGGTACTAGTATTGCCACTGGCGTTCCTTCTGCATTACAGCATCCTTGGCCACTCCCATGGATAGCAGCTGGATAGTGATGAAATCATGCAGAAACACAGCTCCTGGACTGATACAACCCACTGCTACAGCATTATAGTGATGTTGTGCAGAAATGGCCTCAATGGCAGTTGAAGCCCAGAGAGCGAGCATTCATTCATTCATTCATTCATTCATTCATTCATTCATTCTCTTTCTCTCTCTTTCTCTTCCTTGCTTGGCTATCCTCTTCTTTGATACAAAACATTGCTATGTTGGGAAAAGCAACGTGTATTGGATTTCTGTCTGTTATATCAAAGCTGGTAAAGGCACAAGAGACAGCCAGTAAAACAGATCTTGTCTTCATGGTAAAAACTGGGCTACAGGTGAGATGAAGTTAAAGCTTGGAAAAGTTACCTTTTACAACTACAATTCCCAGAGTTACCCAGTCAGGATAGACACTGGATGTTTCCATTCACTGCCACAATGAGTAAACACTAGTCATACCGGCTGGAGGATTCTAGGAGATGTAGACCACAAAGCAACTTTTCCAACATCTGAGTAAGATCTAGTAAGTCTCTTTTGCATCTATCCAGAGTTGCCAGCTTTAAAGTCATCCAGTCCTGCTAAATAGGAAAAGGTGGACACTTTGTTTGATTCATTTTTGGATAAAAAAATGGTCAAATATTAAAACTTTCTTTATGAAAGAATGGAAAGAAAATGAGATATAAATTTTTTTAAAAAAAATGAACTTGGGAAAAAATGAAAATGACTGATTTGTCTATTCAGCTGGAAGATTTTAAATGCTTAGTTCTTTAAATATCTGAGTTTCAACTCTTGTATCCTCAACTACATTTGGGATGTGGAATTAGTGTTCTCACTGCCTTTTTAAAACTGCACTGTAGGCAGAAGTACCAGGGACTACTTCATAATGGCTATATGTACTGATTTTTTGCAGCTCAGATGGGTGAGAAATGTGTTTGCTTTGTTTTAGATATAAACTGACAGAAATTTAGGAAAGTCTTCATAAATGGACTGGTAAGTTCCTGAGACTAAGACCATTTCTTCACCGCACTGTTATAGTGCTATTATTCCACTTTCAACATCCTATGGAATCCTGGGGTTCACAGTTTAAAGAGGGACATTTAGAATTCTCAGCCAGAGAGCTCTTCAGCCTCAGTAAACTACAAAACCCCAGAATGGCACAGGAGGTTGAAAGTGGAATAACAGCACTATAACAGTGTAGAGAGGAAATGAAAATGTGAATGTGAGAGAAAGTTTAACTAAGCCTACCTCTGGCCTTTCATCCCTACCTCTGTCCTTTTAACTCAGAAGCATTTGTACTTCATGGACCTCTAGCAGAAATGGTTTGACTTCAGCGGGTCTGTAAATTGGGTGCAAAAATGCTTTTCCTTGTCCTCTACTTTCCTTCTTATTATTTTTATCTATTTTTTCCTGGAAAGGTGAATATTACATGGAAAAAAGTTTAAAACTTTCAGGTGTTCATTGTAATTTTTGGACTAGCCAATGTGAAGAAAATCAATTTCCAATGTAATAAAATAAGTTACATGCAAAAAATTAATATATCCCCCGGGGAGACTGTCTATAGCTTTCCTTAGATTTTCAAAAAGTTTTCAAGCAAAGGAATTGGCAAAACCACCACTGAGTATTCCTTGCCTAAGAAAACCTTATTAAATTCATGGGGTCACCATAAGTTGACAGGCAACTTGAAGGCACACACACAGAGAAACACACTGTAAGCCAAAAAGAGATTAAGAACTACTGCTTTAACTATACCTTGATCTCAACAGGCAAATATCCTTCTTATTATGCTATGGAAAACTTCTGTATGTTTTTGCAGTTCGAACTTCCCTTAAAAGCACAGCCAAAAGACAGGCTGATTTTGGTGGTCAGTTGGCAGTTTCATGTATAGCACAGACATATAGACTGCAGTCCTGTTTGTGTCTTACGGCTGTACAAGTTCCCTGCAGAAGAAGTTGATATTTTTGTCCAGTGTGCGATATCCCCATTCAGTTCAGGTATGTATAAGTGGAGTTGTGTGTATGGGACCACTGTCTATATGGACCTGCATTTCTATAGATGTGCACACATGCATGTAGGTACGTGTGACAAAGTTCTGGCAGTGTGGCTATCTGGACTGCCAGAGCAACCTGGAAGGAGGTTGCCTGAAAACCAGAATAGCTTCTTGGGAAAGAAACCCAGCCCAGTAATGAGTCATAGTGGTTGGTGGCTGAGACAAAAAGTTATATAAAGGCAAGTACAAGTTATTGGTTTCTAGGGCCTTTCTGCACTACACTGTGATAGTGCTATTTTCAACCTCCTATGGAATCCTGAGGTTTGTAGTTCAGCGAGGGGCTTTTATAATTCTTAGCCAGAGAGCTCTTTTGCCTCAGTAACCTGCAAAGCCCAGAATTCCACAGGAGGTTGAAAGTGGAATAACAGCACTATAATGGTGTAGTGTGGAAAGGCCATCAGCCCTTTAGCGAGATTTCCAGCAGGAAGCTCTGGAGTAGAGTCTTTAAGTCAGCCAGAGAGAGTGACTGTGTGTGAGGTTCAATTCTCAGAAGTCTAGTGAGAGGCAGAAGCATAACTGAACCTTAGTAGAATCTGATCAGAGAGTATGACCTAGATTGAGGATTGAGCCTTTGGTGGGAACATAGCCAAAGGGCTGTTATAGGGTCCTTGCGCTTTATATGAGAGTCCAAAGATACAAGTGAACTGTAAAAAGTGCACTGAAGAAATGTATTAACTTTGACTTGCATATGAATTTTAATACTTTATTCTTATTGTTATCTAAATAAAAGTTACAGTTTATTTTTGTACGTGCTGGCTCGGCAGAGTTGTATACAATACTTAAAGTACCACAAAAAACATGAGACACTAAAATTATTAAGTTATTCTAAATCAAGATTGAAAGCCTTAAACCTTTCACACCAAGATGGTGTTATGGGGGGGGCAGAGTTGTGTGGTCAAAACAGGATGCCTTATCAGAGGCCTTTTCCACATGGGCATATTGCCCACGCTAGAGCGACCTCTCCAGGAGGTCTTCTTCACTGGGGTCTGCGCTAGAGCAGTTAAAAAAAGTGAGGTTCTAGACCTCAAACTGCTCTAGCGCAGCCCCGGGGGTGGCGCTGTGAGTTTTATAAAAACCACCTTCAAAAGTGGTTTTTATAAAACTTACCCGCGCTGCCCCGTAGCAGCCCCCGGTGAAGAACTGCAGAGACGCGGTAGCGCATCCCTGCAGATCTGCCCGGGGGCGGGCTTCTGGCTGGCGCGCTGTCCTAATTGGCGGGGCGCTGCCGGAAGCTGCCGGCCGCCATTTTGGGCACCGCCGAAATTCGGCAGCGTTTGGAACGGCGGATCCGCGCTCTCCGCAGGGACGGAGCAACCCGCTCGCAGGTAAGCTCCGCCCCTGCATGCATGGCCCCGTTTCGCCCCCCCCCGTGAGGAAAGGGCCAGACTGGGAACTGCCAAGCCAATCTGGGAGAAGTAAGGGTACACATATGCACTTGGCGGCATAGTCAGTTACACAAGCATTTTGCCAGGAAACACAAGCTATGTAGCACAACAATATGTAAGTTCACACGCAGACATTTATAGGAGGCAACCCTGATGTAGGATCTTGGCAATTGTAAGCAATCTACTAAATGCCAGGCATGTTTTTTGTCTTATGTTATTAAACACCCTGGTTCTCTGGGTTATGTTTTGAATAAGTGAAGAGACTTGCCTTTTGATCAGATTCCTTTCCAAGGATAGAGGCAGCATACTGGTTGCTGAACTCAGCTGTGTGTGTCTGCTTCACATGATTATCAAGTAAGTCATTGCAATTTTTCAGGTATGTTTTGTTATTACCATTATAGGAAGAAGAGACAAGTTGAAAAGGTTGCAGCAATTTGCTTTTGCCTGGGAAAAGCAAGACTCTGTCCCCCTTCTTTCCTCTCACCCTGATGAGTTAATTTGACTGCAAATTGTTTTTGTACTTTAAATTCAGTTTGTAGAGAAATAAGATGAGCACAAAGGGGCAAAGTGGGAGGTGGAAAGAGAAACTGGGACAATTTAGAAACAGCTGAAAAAAGTGAGATGACAGAGGATTAATTTGGACAATCCCTGCTGAACTGGAACAGTTGGAGGATCTAATTTTGAATTCTGGTATTTTACATGGCCCTTCCCTAGGGCAAAACACCTCAGGCTTAAAAAAAAAATTGAGCATCTTGACATGTGCCTACCTTTTGTTCTGCAGATTTTATTGACTGTGGCCAGCTTATAGTTCCTTTGATTTTAGAGATTTTCCAGCAGATCAATCCGCCAGCAGAACTGCCTTGCTGGTTAAATTATACCAGGAGAAAAACTGAGATGAGGGAGGGCTACATTAGTTCCAAACTTCCTCCAATCTAAGGATACAGGCTTCTCCCTGCTTGCTTGATCAAGCAGATTGTTCTCATTTTGCAGATCTAGCAACTTTAATTGTTTTAGCATAGAATCATAAAGTTGGGAGGGATCACAAGGGCTGTCTAGTCCAAGCCCCTGCCAGTCTACATATCCATCACATTAAAAGATATAGGTATGTTTGCTTTCTGCTTTTGTTGTTCATTAGGATACCTTTCCTCACGATATTTGTTCATTAGAAGTTCTCTGTCTTTGATTCTAGAAAATGTTCCAGTGCTGGTTGTCTGTTATCTATGCTTTTGGCTCCTATTTTTGGCAATGTAGGGATGCTTCCTTCTCCTTCCTCTTTGTATGACTTTTTTGGAGTTGTTATTCCTTTTCAGATCCGTTTCAGCCAACAGGCTGTCAAACTGATCCTCACCTGGCAGTCACACCTTCTGTTAAGATTACTATAAACCTCAAACATCTGTGCTTCAGATGCTCTGGAAAGCAGAAGTCTTCCTGCTGAGTTTCTTTGATTTCTCTTCCCCCTCTACACTCAGTTCTCATAGGATTACCTCCATTAACACTCCTAGTAGTTTCATTAATGTGCTACTTCTGTGGGATACAATAATCGTTTTCATCAGAGCTGGGATCCTAACTCTGGTTCATTCCACCACTACACCCAGTACCAATACATTAGTCAATCGCATTAATTCTACTGTGTCTCATCCTCAAGACTGGGACTTACAGATAAAATACAAATAAATCCACATCTAGCTGAAAACAGACAAATAATAAAATC
This sequence comes from Iguana delicatissima, assembly GCA_948472985.1. Lineage (NCBI taxonomy): Eukaryota > Metazoa > Chordata > Lepidosauria > Squamata > Iguanidae > Iguana > Iguana delicatissima. Next base: position 757,118 of record CAOKZL010000261.1, on the reverse strand, counting down.
AAGATTAATATAGCGCTATAAAGTGTCCATAAAATTAAAGTCATTTAAAACATTAGATGCATAGAATAAAAGTAGTATAGCACACTAGAACAGAAAATAACTTACATGTAAAACAGTACTAGAATAGGAACCTGCTGACAATAGGATAACAAGGCTGGGGCCCTCTGTCCTCCCACAGGAGGGAGTTCCAAAGTCTGGAAACAGGGATACAGATGGTCCTCTCTTGCATTCTCATCAAAAATGTCATAGGAGAGACAGTGGCAGAACTTGGAGGGGGAGGTGGAGGGGCTACAGTGCTAGGAGTGTGGCCTCTGCATGTGGGGGCATGGCTATGGGCCAGGACACCCTGAAAACATTCCCACCTGGGGTAAACCATGCTCCCCACCCCCTGACCCTACGTGACTGAGAAGAGATAGGCACCTTCCTCAATTTCTTATTCTTCAGACAGTCTCATGGAGAAAGATACAGTCTTTCAGACTGCCTGGACCTCAGCCATCTAGGGTTTATAGGTAGGGTTGCAAGAGCAAAAATTGAAGAGGGCTCCAGCACCTGTAATAGAGTTTCAGCAGGTGTTGCTTATCATACAACTGGATTATAAGCATCCCCTCTTCTACACAACCTTTAGAGGTACAGAAGTACTCTCCAGTTTTCACCGTGACAGCTCAGTAATAACCAGCATGTTGAATTGTGCTTGGAAACTAGGGTTACCAGGTAAAATAAAGGATAGTGTGATTCTGTTTTCTGCCAGACCCTGGGGGATGTGGAGGGGAGACAGCCTAGGACTGATTGTTGTTTAGCTTCTGCCTTGTCAGTTTGTTTACTCTGCTTGAGAAGTCCATTACTATCTCTCACATTTCCCATTAAATGTTATATCGTTATGCACTTTTTCTAATATGCTCAATTATTTACACACTTTATCTACGGTATACATGTTCCCCATTGACTTAGGCATGCTTGCACATGTTGTTCAATCATATGCATCTCTACACATTTGCCTTTTATAAAGAAGCCTCTTTCTGAGAGACTCTAGACATATAACAAAAATACTTTTGATGAGCTGGTCTGATGCATCAAAATTATTTTTCTTTTCTTTACTTCTCTCAAACCATAGGAGAGGAAAGGTACGAGTTTCTCCTGAGTGAAGACTAGATTGATGGGCATACTGTACATGGTAGGTAGCAAAGATGGTGAATGAACAATCATTTATTGTCACCTTTACCTAAGATTTACAGCCCTCCCTCCACATTTATGGGTTTGACCTTAGCGAATTTGATTAATCACAAATATGTGTGCTTTCCCCTCTCATTCTCCTCTTCCCATTCCTTTGCATTTTGTCAGGTATTGAGAAGGAAGGCAAGCATACCCAAGAAAAAAAGCAAGCGTATGGGGGAGGTCCATGCCCCTCTCCAATTCTCATGCATTTGGCTCCGGTGGGAGAACTTGCATCAAGGCAAAATGCAAAGGAACGGGCGGCAGTAGGGTGGAGAATGCTTGTGCAAGCATTCCTTTCCCCTTCAGAGTTTCCCCTTCAATTCCCATGCATTTGGCCCTGGCATGAAGAATGCATACAGAGGCAAAATTAAAAAGAATGGTGGGGGAGGCTAACACGAGCCTTCCTTTCACCTCCAGAGCTCTCCTTCCCATTCACATGAATTTTCCCCTGGTGTGGAAAATGTGTGCCAAAGCAAAACACAAGAACTTGAGGGAGGGGTAGCCCTGGGAGAGAATGGGAAGGGGAGCGTGGGGAAGTTATTTGCCGCTTTGCCTCTTTCACAAAAGTTTTGCACCTTGAACCATTAGTGTAGACTTGCTGATCGGATGTGTTAAAATCAATGGAACATACTGATGTATTTATTAGTCATGACTCTAAACAGGGTTATATCTAATCCAGTCCATAGGTTGTGCACAAGTTCTCCAAATCAGGACTGAAAATTTGGCATCAAGTTTAATTTTGAGCTCGCAAGAATGTTTTGTCAATTTATTTTGTTCTCTCTAATTCAGATAACAATATTTATTACCAAAGCAGTCTCATGTTTGAAGCTGTGAATTACCAATTAAAGCTGATCCCTTGAAGTAATCTTCACTTCCCCCCCTCTTTGTGACTGATTCACATTTCAAATATAGCATTAAGAAGGAAATGAATGCTGTGGGGTTTTTTTCCTCTCTTTGAAAAAATCTTATTATTTATTCTGCAACTGCACTCTAAATCACACAGATGAAGGAACAATTAGACAGTCTGCCTTTCAATTACAATCTGAATTTCATGTAAGCAAACATATTAAATCTAAGGAAGCTAATCCTGCTTGGGTTGAAATGAGCAAATAACAGCAGGAAATAGAAGAAACTGATTTTTTAAAAAATACAAAAAAAAATCTGAAGATATAGCAGTTACAGACCAAGAAAAGTTTAGAGATAATTAGCATACAGTACTTTTTTCATGCATTTCTTTACAAATGTTTAAAAGGTGTTTACATCTAAATATTTACATTAAAAACCTTTATATTTGCTGACATGCAAAGTTTTGTGTACATCTAAAAGTTTCAGTGTGTAGGGAAACAATAAAGCATACAGTATATAACCACACCTAAGATTAACATACAATGGTCAAGACCTTTTGTTGGAGCTTCATAGCATCAATCTTTGTATGAAGAAATGTGCATCAAGTGTGCTGTGCAAACTTTGGTCTGAATTGCAGTATTGAACAAATGAATCAATACTAAATAAGCAATGGGATACACAACCAAATGTGCATGTGCATATGTGCATGAAGAACATCTATATGTAATGGCCCCCACATGTGCAGCTCAGTGTCCGCAACCTGAAATGAAAGTTACCATTCCAGATCAGATCAAAAAGTCCAGCTGCTTCCGTAGGAGAATCTGTGCTTGCTTTCAGCACCAAAAGGATTCCAGTCAGCATCTGCAAAATATCTGTGTAAGAATATGTAACGATGCTGGGAAAAAAGTGTGATAGGAAGTGAAAGACCCACAAAGAGTACCGTTGATAATCTTACAATGACAAGGCATGCTCCAGAAAACCACCAAAAAAGAAACTGAAAGCAAAGTTGACCTTGTTTAGAGGATAGGCTAAGGATTCTGGTCTTTGCCATACCTTTCTGCACTACACGGTTACAGTGCTATTATTCCACTTTCAATATTCTGTGGAATTCTGGGGTTTATAGTTTACTGAAGCCAAAGAGTTCTCTGGCTGGGAATTCTAAATGCTCCTCACTAAACTGCAAACCCCAGGGTCCCATAGGATGTTGAAAGTGGAATAATAGCACTATAAGTGTAGTGAGGGAAGGCCCTCTGCCTGTTTGTTTTTGCTTGCTTTCTGCTTTTACCTATTTTCATGTACAGAATGTGGAGGAATGCAGCTACTGGGGTGGGAGGAATGAAGGTATTCTCATCTCTAATAAAAGTGAGATATTGGCCATTTCCGCACACGGCGAGGGAATCACTCCCTGCTGCTACTCACCGGATCTTCTGGCGGTCGGTCCAGTCCGGGGTGAGGCAGAGCAGTGTGTGGACATAGATCCTCACTGCTCTAGCATCCAAAATGGCAGCATCTAGTTGGTTGTGGGTCTCGATCAACCACTGAAGCTCACCAGCCTAAAGCCTGCCCTGTGCAGATTGCAGGCTCTCATTGGTGTGAGCCTGCAATCTCCACCGGAGAGCAGGCACGCAATGGCGCACATTGGCATTTTGAAAGACCAGAAAAATCAGGTCTTTCAAAAACACGCTGGAGGACCACTTGGGGTTGTTCAGGAGCGGACTGAGGTGCAGATCTACGGTAAGTAGTCCGGACCCAGTCCACTCCAAGATGCAGACGTTCTCCGTGGAGGACGCACTGCACCGTTTTACTTACCCGGTGTGGAAATGGCCATTGAAGGCACAATTTAAAACAATCCCAATGAGGAGGAAAAATGGGGGGTGTTTGAATAATCCAGGATGGCTATCTACAGCACTTTCAATGAAACTGAGATTTAAAAGGGACATTGTCAGGGACTTAGCCCTGCCATGAAACTATTTTACCTTTTGCTCGGCCATGAAGAGTGTTTTGCCATTTGATTAATTAAGCTTTAAATGTAGAATCACTTTTGCACTTTGAACTCAGTTTACAGCAGCTGAAGTAAATCGAAGGCCATTTCTGCATTAGATTGTTATAGTGCTATTATTCCACTTTCAACATCCCCTGAAGCCGCTCCCCAAACTGCAAACCTCAAGATTCCATAGATGTTGAAAGTGGAATAATAGCACTATGCCAGTCTAGCGTGGAAATGGCAGAAGACAGGGGCCATTTCCGCACTAGCCTGTTATAGCACTATGATTCCACTTTCAACATCCTGCCGGTCCCTCCCGAAACTGCAGACCCCAGGATTCCATAGGATGTTGAAAGTGGAATCATAGCTCTACAGGCTAGTGCAGAAATGGCCAGGGAAAGAGAGAGCAGGACAGAGTAACTGGGACATCTTAAAAATGGTTTGAGGGAGGATTAAATCGGTTCTGTCCCTGCCAAATCAGGACAGTTGAAGGGTATGATTTTGAATGCTGTTGTTTTACTTGGCCTTTCCATAGACTGTGCTTTTCCTTTTTAAAACAATTGTACATCTTTCTTGGTGTTTGACAGCATTATTGAAATGAAAGAAAAGAAAACATTCTAGGGATTTTAATGCACAGACGGTGTCAGTTTATTGAAAGGTTTTTTATATTCATATTTTGGAGTCTGTAATTACCTCTCACGAGCAAAGCAGAGAACTCGCGTTCTCACTAGCTGCCTTTCTTTCGTTTTAAGTTCAGTGCAACTGCAGGCATCTCTCTCTCTCTCTCTTTCTCTCTTTTGGCAACACTTTTATTAATTTTTTTTTTTTTTTTACAAAGCAGTGCTGTTCGCATGATGCAAAATTAATTAGAAAAGTCTGTTTTAATTTATAAGTATGCAATTACAGTTAAACAAATAAGAAGTTGGGACTTTTACATTATTCCCAGTCGTATTTTGAGCTGCTTGCTTAGGGCGTATCACTGAGAAGCTTTACCAGGCTGACACAACTGTAAAAAGAGACAATTTGTGCATCTCTGATGGGAATTGCAAATGTATTAAAACGTATTTCAGGAGTTTGTTCAAATTAAGGATCCTGAGAGCCAGCAAATAGATTAGTAGGATAGCTTGCTTAGCCTTTTTTTTAAGTAATAAATGAAAAGAAGCTCTATATATATATATATATAATTTTTTAAAAAAAGAAATGAGAACTAGACAATTTCCTTCTAACGAGGCATACATTGTCTACTTCATCTTAAAGGTTGGAAAGCTGAAAATGCTTCCCTGTGTTCAGTGGTTACTCCTTTTTGACCTGAATGTTTTGCAATGTATTGTTTTTGTAGTGGGAAAAAAAGCCACTTTGATTTTTGTAGACGAATACAGGGCTATTGTTAGTCCTGCCTAGACTACAGCCCTTGAATCACTTGGATTTATCAGAGGCCATGTCTGCACTACACAATTATAGTGTTATTATTCCACTTTCAACATCTTATGGAATCTTGAGTTTGCAGTTTAGAGAGGGGCCTTTAGAAGTCCCGGTAAACTATAAACCCTGGAATTCCACTGGATGTTGAGAGTGTAATAACAGCACTGTAACAGTGCAGTGTGGAAAGGCCCTAAGTTCAGTTCCCTTGTTGCAGCAACTCCACTGGCTGCCAGTGTGTTTCTGGGTACAATTCAAAGTGCTGGTGATGACCTATAAAGCCCTATATAGCCTATATAGGCCCTTTCCACACGGGGTGGTGAAACGTGGGGAAACGGGGTGGCACATGCGGGAACGGAGCTTACGTTGATCCATCGCCACAGGGGTCAGCGCTCATTCGTTGCTCTACACGGTGCCGGCGGCCGGCGGCATTCGGTGGTGTCTGGCGGTGCCCAAAATGGTGGCTGGCGGCTTCCAACGGCTCTCCGCAAATCGAAGAAGCGCGCCAGCTGGAAGCCCGCCCCTGGGCAGATCTGCAGGGACGCGCTTGCGCACCGCTGCAATTCCCCACAGGGCACTGCGGCAGGCTAGCGCGCACGTGTTTCATAAAGATCACATGAAATGTGGTCTTTATAAAACACGCGGCACCACCCCCGTGGCTGTATGAGGGCGGTTTGAGGTGGGGAAACTCCACATTTCTAACCACCCTAGCACACCCCACGGTGTGGATAACCTCCAGGTGCGGTCGTCCTACCCCGTGTTACCCCATGTTTCCCCCCCCCCGTGTGGAAAGGGCCATAGGCTATTTGAAGTACTGTATTGCTCTTTATGAGCCAACTAGAGCTCTGAGAGCTTCCGGAGAGGCCCTTCTCCTTTCCACCACCTTCTCAGGCTTCTTTGGTGGGAATAATGAAGAGGGACTTCTCAGTGGTTGCTTCTAGTTTTTGGAATTCTCTCCCTAGCCGGGTTGGGATGACCAAGTCCTTGTTCTTCTTTTACTGACAAGTTAAAACATTTTTATGCCATCAGCCTTTTGGAAACTGATTTGGGTTGGTTTTCAATGCTGTGTGGTACTGTTTTCAGCATTTGTATATAGTCTGTTAACGAATTCTAATGTTTTTAGCTTTATAAATTAGTTAATTGCTTTTAGAATAAGTTTTGTATTTCCACTTTTATCAAAGTTTTCATATAGTTTTCAATCTGTATTGTTAAATATGTTGTTGGTCACCTTGAGTCTCATTGGAAGAAAATTGAGATATAAATGACAACAACAACAACAACAACTTCTACAGCTGACAGTTTGCTGACTTTTCATGACCCTTCCCCAAGGTGCAGCATGAGGTAGGCAACTTACTGTACCTTCTACGAGCCAGCCCTGCTTTTCAGATAACAGAATCAATATGGCCACCAGTAGTAAGATTTGGAGAGCCAGGGATTATGTGCTGTAGAACATCCTGGAATTCAACAATGTGACTGTACAATTTATTGGTCATGATAGATTGTGATAAATGGTAGCTCACAGCTACTCTTTGGTATCCTATAAATATATTAATGCAGAGAAATTAATTTGCCTGTTTACGCCAGGGCCAAAAGCCGAGCAGATTTATGTAGACCTATAGCAAATGATGATAATTTCACATTTCAGAACTCTGTGCTATACAGAGATGGGTTTCAAGAGGGCAATTATATCAAAAGGAACCTGAAGTAATTTGCAAAATATAGCAATGAGCCTGCAGATATGTGAAACCTGGTTCTGTATTTCTTATTTGGTGACCACAAAGACATCAAAATGCAAATATAACATGTTTTCTCACTGACCAAACATATTAGAAGAGATTGGCAAAAATGAATTGATGAATTCTTGTTTATCTGTAAGCTCGGGCAGAGATGAGATTTAGAACCAGGCTACATGGATCTTCACTGAAACATTCTAGAACTGTTCTGCATCATGGTCTTATAAAGGTTTCCCATGAGGGCTTAACACAGTGAAGGTATTTGGACTCATTAAGGGAAATCACACTTGACTCTAATTGAGTCAGAATTATGAGCAGGACAATTTTTTATGTATTTTTCCTGTTTAAACAAAATTGAATACTTATAAACTTAGGCAACGTTAGTAGAAATTACTTGATAAGAAGACAATTCAGACCCTTTTTGCACCTTACCTTGTCTTGGAGATATCCAGTGTGGGTCCCGGCATCGGCCCTGCTAGGAGGGGAGTACAACAGGAGCGCTCCCCTCCACACTGGCTGCCTCTGGGATCTGGGAAATGCAGTGGCTATGCCTCTTCCTGCCACAGCATAGCCAGGAACTGTCCCAGGCTGTGCTGGGGCAGGAAGCGCAGCCATTGTGCTTCCAGGGCCTCCGCAGGGAAGGTAAGTGCAAGAGCACCATGGGATGGTGGCACAATCACTGGTCACTGATGGGGAAAACCCATCGATGACTTGCGGTGTGATTGCACCCCCAGACACAAGAAAATGATGGAACGGTGATGATATCATGCATAAGCATTGTTGCAATCCTATCCTTCTCCCCTCCCTATGGCAAGTTGGGAGGGTGAAGCAGAAAGGACCTCAATTGCCCAAATCTTATTGTTACTTCTGAGTAAAGTAAGCCCATTGAATCAATGGCATTTGCTCACAAGTTGTTTTACCATCCAGCAGGGTCTACTCTAATCAGGATTAACCAACAGGATTCCAGCAGATGCCGCATTATGGCAACTTTTTTATAGGCATTGGTAGCACTATAACACCTTGCCTCCGTTTTTGCTCTAATGATCATCAACAGGAAAGAGACGTATGTGAAAAGCTGGTGATTAGCAAGGCTGCCAGTGTGGAAATGCTGTGGATTCTCTCTCTTTCTCTTTTTCTCTCTTAATTGGTCAAATCAATGGTGCCAAATTAGAGCCCATGATTCAAATAAATGAGGGGACAGGTAGGTTGTTCTGAATGAATGACCTTCAGTAGAACGGGGACGTATTTTCAAAGGTGCTGATTACTTAGAGAACACGGTGGACACTGTGACAACGCTGTGGGCGTTTCTTTTCCTGCTCATAATGGGCTGCACAGGCAGCCATTTTGCAACCAGTCATGGGTCTGACGTTGAAAGCATTTAACAAGACTTGGCAGCAAGGAAAATTTAAAATATCCACAACAAGGTATTCATTAGTAGCCACTGGAAGCAACAGCGATGTAGAGAACTAAATCAGAATGCCAAATCTCAGACTTCCAAGATACAGAGTTCCTGATTTGTTTTTGTTTTGTTTTTGTTTTTTGTTTTTAAGGCTGTCTTTCATGAAAAGCTGAAGACTGAGGGAATTTATTTCCTTTTATGGAATAGAAAACGACAGCTCATAAAATTAGTTGGGCCAGACGTTTCATTTAAAGCAACATTTTTGAAGGGGATTTGGGATTTCTTTCTATGAAAGGTATCACAAAGAGCCAAAATCATTGTTAATAAGACAGCAAGAATATCTCAGGGAGGACAGGGCAGGTACTTCACAACTCTCATTTGTCATTAAAAAAATAAAAATAAAAATCAGGATTTATAGTGAACATAAAAATCGCTTCTTAAGTGAAGCTGTGGTGGAATATATAGGGAAGTCAGGAAGAATATGCGAAGGCTAACAAATTTATCAGATGTGGCCAAGCTCCAGACAGAATAGACCCCTGTGGATATGAGGAACAATGCACCATTTTCTTGAGCTCTCTTGAGCATTTTCTTGAGCTCTGTAGGGCAATTTTTTAAAACTCTGTTGTAGACAGAGGTATAACAGATTACAAAGATTTACATTCTAAAACTGATAGCCAAAAAAACAACATAAGCATGTCTTCCAGGCTCAATGCACCAACAAGATGTCAGTGCAGGAGCTTCTTGAAAATTGTCCCACAAAATCACTTTAATACCAGTTATCTTCCCCCCTAGACTCTGCATACCATTGTCTCCTACGATTTTCTCATGTATGCTTCAGTACATGCATCAAGTAATTCCATCAAGAAGCATTAAACCTTTAAATAAAATACAAAGATGGCACTTAATGCTATTTCAAATAATTGGTCCTTCAATTCTCCGAGCCAGCATGTAAAATGAAATACCAGCTGAAATTCTGTTGGTTTCACACACACTCTATGCACGTGATTGTACTTTTACACTGTAGAAATATCCTGCTCAGACTCACATAAGTAGAGTTCTGCAAGAGTTACCTATTTCCTGTGCACTGAGCATTCTTGGATATTGAGCAACTATTCCTTGGTGCATTCACTATTCCACTTTTTTCACTGAGATGGCGGAAACAGACTCCACATATTTTGCATTATATCATGAGACCATAAGCAGATCTGAAAGTTATTGCACAATGTTGGCATTTAGCCAAAGGTGTTATAGTGCTACCATCAGGAAATTCTGAGTGTACATTTCATATATCCATAGAACCATAGAGTTGGAAGAGACCACGATGACCATTGAGTCCAACGCTCTGCTATTCAGGAACATGCACTCAAAGCACCCCTAGCGAATGGGCATCCATTTGTTTAGAAACCTCCAAAGAAGGTGATTCCAGCACACTTTGAGGCATCATATTCCAATGTTGAATAGCTCTTACTGTCAGGAAGTTCCTCCTGATGTTTAAGTGAAATCCATAGCCATGTTTAAATATTTGAAGGGATGTCATGTCAAGGAGGGAGCAAGCTTGCTCTCCGCTGCTCCAGAAACAAGGACAAGGACCAATGGATTCAAGCTACAGGAAAGGAGATTCCAGCTGAACCTCAGGAAGAACTTTGTACAATGCAAATACAATGTAGAAACTTGTCAAATATTTCTTAAATTCATGTGATAGGGGATTACATTTTATTTTTGGGAAATACAAGCTCCACCCCTTCCCCCCAATTACCTTGCATTTCCTTTAAGATTCCCCACATACTGGGCTAAAACTAAGATAAACAAGGATTTCAGTGGTCCTGTATTTCAGATAGATTCAAGATAGTGGCACTTAGGGACAGCTGCACCTCAAAAAAAAAAAAAAAAAAAAGCTATTGTATGACATACCACAAGGTGCCATTCTAATATATCCAATGCTATTCAACATCTACATGAAATTGCTAGAAGAGTGTTACCCTGGTTTCTGGGGGTCCCAGGAGGGACACCTCAATGTGCTCAAAATATGGGGAATTAGGAATTAGTTCTGAGCATTGGTTGGCAATGTGAAAGGCAGGGTAACTTAGCAGGATCTTGGAACCCTGTGTATATGAGGTCGGGCCACACCAAGAACTAGGCAAGTTGTTCAATTTAAAAGATTTTATTGTAATGTCCACAATTCAGCACACACAGGCACATGCACTCACACACTTATCCAACGACTGTAGAAGCAGAAAGAGAGGAAAATTGATAGGGGTTTCGAGAGGATTTCTGGGTGATACTCCACCCGATCCTGCAGTTTGGGAATAGAGAGCGATGCTGAGGTTCGTAGTAGTTCAGCACATGGAGGCTGAGGGGAGGCTCACCAGACAGAGTGGCAGCAGTTCGGGATGCAAGGCACGAGCGTTCTGATGAAGTGCTCAAAGTCAGGGGGTCTTATGGGGGGAAATGCAGCCGCAGGCTGGTCCGTTCTTGGGGATAACAATGAGTTTTGGGCTGGAGACAAAGCCTCCGAAAGGTAAGTATTGTACATGATTGAGTTAAAACCGAATTGTCAATAGAGTAGCCAGTATGCAAATGCAGAGTGCTTGACGATTCAGTATTTGGCTCGTCAAGCTGCCTGCTTGGGGCAGGGAGTCCTTTGTAAGTAGTGTGCATACATAATGTGGTACTTGCCTTGAGGTCTTCTGAAGCGGCAGTCTGGCTATTTCTGGCCTGCCTGTATTTGTTTGGAATATTTCAGCTATTAGTGACTGAGCTTGTATGCGTGCTTGTCTGGGGGCCTCGCAAGCACATGAGAAGGAATAGGTAAAGAAGGCCAAATTATTGATATCAAATGAAATCTAATATCCCACGAGCTCAGGCTAGGAAACTGCGGTAACAAGAGATCATCAAGAGGCATAGGGTAAGGTGCTATAAATATGCTGATGACACCCAAATATATTTACTATCTGATTCTTCCCTGAGACTTTCTCTCCCTTTCAATACTTCTTCAAAGCCTTTTCCACATAAGAAGTAATTTTCCAAAGACTGGAAAAAAGAAGGAGGAGGAAGAAGGGGGAGGAGGAAGTGGAAGGAGAGAAGAAAAAGTAGTTGACACATGAAGATGGAAGGACATCATGGAGGAGCCAATCTAGGGACATTACTGCACTGTAGTGTTTTAGTGCTATTATTCCACTTTCAACGTTTTTTGGAATCCTGGGGTTTGTAGTTTAGGGAGGGGCATTTAAAATTCTTAGCCAGAGAGTTCTTTGGCCTCAGTAAACTACAAACCCCAGGATTCCACAGGATATTGGAAGTGGAATAATTGCACTTATAATACTTAGTATGGAAATGGCCTTCTAGAAAGAGAGTGTCAAAGCCTTGAAAGAGCCACCAAGCAGACACTCTCCCGTGTTCCTGTATATCTGTCTGTTCCCGTTCTCAAGCAGACATGCCCATGAAAGTGATTGGGCAGAAATAGCTTTAACATGAACATTTTAAAGTCCAAGATATTTTTAAAAAGATAATATGGACCCAAACTTTACAGAGCTTTGTAGGTGATAACCAGCACTCTGAATTGTGCCGAGAAATAGACCAGTAGCCATTGGAGCTGTGGTATCTTCCTCTATCCAACCTGAGTAAATTCTCTGGCTGCAGATCTTTGTAGTAATTTAAATATGAACATTCTTCAAACGCACCCCCGTATAGAGCATGTTACAGTCATCTAAGTAGGATGCAAGCGAGGCGTCTATCGCCATGGCTGGATCAGACATCTCTGGAAATGTGTGATGAGCACAGTAATTCATCTCATTTGTTCACGAGGTCTTGATACGTATTCCTCAGCATCAGTTCTTCCTAACAGACTTTGGGAACTATTTAGACTTCCCCTTCAAGTCAGACTGCTTAAAAAGTGAGGTGGGAGAGAATCTCATCAAGGTAGAAGAGGCTCTGAATTGTTTCATGTCCTCCTGTTGCCATGGTTACTGCAGCTCAGTATCCTTTCATCCCACATGTCTGGCTTGGTCTTTGTACAAAATGACTTTGAGGAGACAGCTTTCGGGAGGAAGAAAAAGACTTATTAAAGCATATAAAACTTAAAAATCTGAATGTAATCTGACAAAGGGCCCGGTAGAGCTTATGAATGCTGTCAAGTAAGTGAACTCAACAAGGCAAAAGCACATTGAAGACATCAGACTAAGCAGCAGCAAACACATGACATGTGAAGCATCTACAGTGAGTTCGCCTCCCTGCGAATTCTTTAATAATGTTTAAACCTGACTGTTTTTTCCCCCTGAGTACATCTGGGATTGATTATAAAAAGTTTCTGCTGATGCTTTTTTTTTTTTATTTTCAGCCGAGAACAACTTCATCTTATTATTACTTCTTCAAGGATTGCGCTGTGGATACGAAAGGGAAAGCAAATATGGCTTCACCTGGGCTAGACATTAATATAGATTTGCTTGGGCCAGCTTACAAGCATCTGAGTTTCAGGGACTTTTCTCTAGAAAAACAAGGTGACACAATGACAACCAACACATTTAGTTACTGTAAATCAGTAGTTCTCAACCTGTGGGTCCCCAGATGTTTGTGGACTTCAGCTCCCAGAAGCCCCAGCCACTATGGTCAATGCTCAGCGCTTCTGGGAGCTGAAGTCTAAAAACATCTGGGGACCCACAGGTTGAGAACCACTGCAAATAATAAAACATGGAGGCTACATCCTTATTTGACCCTGACTCCACACTACCCACCTCCTGAATAAACTTGGAAGCAGGGAAGCTGGGTGAGGACTGAAGAAACTATGGTGCTTCATAAACAGCTTGGCTCCCCATTCTTGATGTTGTGGAAAGTAGCCAAACAATGTAGATCATCCTACACATACCTTGTTCTCAATGATGCAGATGTGTCCAGGATATCCAAACATTGACCATTTCTGCATTACACTATTATAGTGCCATTACTGCACTTTCAACATCCCATGGAATCCTGGTGTTTGCAGTTTAGGGAGGGTCCTTTAGAATTTAGAGCTCTTTGACCTCAGTAAACTACAAACCCCAGAATTCCACAGGATGTTGAAAGTGGAACATTACACTATAACAGTGTAGTGTGGAAATGGCCTTAGCTTGAGATGATACTCATCGTTCAGCTGTCCTCACCCTCCCACCTTGGGAGGGACAGGAAATAGGTGAATCTGGGCTTTAGGGGCAGGATGTCACGTCCAGGGCAGAGCAGACAATTAATCAACAAGCAGCAGAGCAGGACATACTCACAAGGCTAGAGCGGGAAATGTCCAAACAGAATTCAGTTTCTGGACCAAATAAATCCAAAGAGGCAGAGATTCAAGGTGATCCAGATATAAGAGAACACAGTGCAGGGCTTCACAAGCAGAAAGATCAGTTGCTTAGCTGACTCTTAAAGGAAAGGGCCAGCTGAAAGCCTTTTATCTACTGATGCTGTTGCCAGAGGTGTTCCTTCATTAGGGCTCATTTGTTACTTAAACATGCTGAGTGGCACAGCCCCTCTTTCTGATGTCATCTCTCTTGCACTGTAAGCGTCTGTATTGTCTCATCCTCTGATATTTGCTCCTCTTGCTCAGGCCCCTGCTGTTGTTTGTTATCTTCTCCTGAGCAAGCTTATGGGGAAACTCCTGCCTCTGGGGAAACTTCTGCCTCAGATTCAGAATCCTCCTCCTCACTGCCTGTGTCTCCAAGGCAGGGTATGACACAGGAGTAGTCCTCAAGTCTATTAAAAGACCTAGGAGGGATTCTTCATGGTGGTTCTCAAATGCTTGAGAAGCCCCTTTCTCATTCCCCTTCCCTCAGCCAGAGCCTTTGACTATTCTTTTCCATCTCTTATTTGAGGAGACTTTGGATCACTGAGAAGGATTCAACCTTATCGTTTCCTCTCTCTCTAAAATGTCATTAACTCTTTAAATGGTGAATGTTGTTGCATTTTCCAATAGTTGTTCCTGCATTATGAAATGCAGAATCGTTTGACAAGTAGGTGGATGTCTTCATCTTGTCATTGATTTCTTAGGGATTTCTGAACATGGGAAGTTAATTTCTGGTAGTCTGACTTCATTTCCACTTTTTTCTTCATCCCTATGGTTCCCAGTTAGATCAAGAGTTTGGTTCAGTTTATAATTTTCTCTCTCTCTCTCTCTCTCTCACACACACACACACACACACACACACACACACACACACAAGCTTACAATATTATTTCTCAGTTCCATCCATCACTTTATTTATACCCTGCTTTTCCTCCAGAATGGGACTCAAGGTGACTTACTGAAAAGCAGAAAATACCACAAAAACACATATAGTTAAATGCATACAAAATTAAGATGAAAGCATTATGAAATAACAATGGAATTAAAATCATTTAAATTATTCTTGTAGAGTGTTTTCTGGAAGCAGCCATGTGGTGCTCGGTTTCAGAGGCAAGGTATGTGTGCTCCACGTGTTTCTCTACATTAAGATTAAAAAAAAATTGTGTGGGAGGGAGGGAGAGAGAAAGGAGATAATACGCATTTCCACACTACACTGCTGTAGTGCTATTATTCCACTTTCAAACTCCTATGGAATGCTGAGGTTTGCAGTTTAGGGAAGGGCATTTAGAATTCTCAGCCAGAGAGTTCTTTGGCCTCAATAAACTCCAAACCCCAGAATTCCACAGGATGTTAGAAGTGAAATAATAGCACTATAGCAGTGTAGTGCAGAAATGGCCAATGATAGAGCCCCAGATCTAAACATACCTGAAGCCTCACCACAAACAGAATGGAAAAGTGATGTCACATCGATTTAGGAAGGTTCCTTTCTGGTTAGTTCAGTCAAGAGATTCATTTCTTCCTTCGGCTCCTGCAAGAAAGATGATTTGTGAAGTGGAGCCATGCAGGATTTGCTAAATGTGTTTCTAATTGTCTGAGTTTAATAACTGATAATATAGACTTGCTTGCAAATCTTTCTGTTACATAAAGGATAATTGTGCCTGAGCAGAATGCAGTGTGAAATTAAATGTGTTAAGTGCTTCAGGGGTTGCTCTGTACGTGACATGAAATGAAATTTTATTTTTTTCCCCCTGATAAATGTATTAATCTGTATGTCCCAAAAAAAATCTATAGCATGCTCTTCATTAGTCCTCCAAAGGGCCTAAAGGTGGAGAAATTATCTATGGGGAATCAATAATTAAATGCAAGGCTAAATGAACTATTTATTTATTATTAACATTATTCATACGTTGCCCAGTAACCAAATTGTCTGAATGGCTTGCAATAACAACAACAACATTAAAACACAATTATAAACCATAAGAACAAGAATATAAAATGCAGCACAAACGATTCTTGAAAGAGGAAAGAAAAATAACTACATTAAAGTCTTAGGCATCACCAAGAAAATGTTATTTTGTTAAAAAAAGGGGGGGTCTTGTAAGGTTTGGGTTTTCTTTAAGTCTCCTGGTGCTTAAAAGAACACTAAAATTCACCATATGAATTTCTCTGGGAGCAAGATTCCATAGAAAGGGTACCAACACCAAAAAGGCCCTCATGGTAGTAACCACCTACCAGCCTCCACTTGGTGGAACATTTACAAAAGTTTACCCGTAGATTATCTCTATGTGCCAGTAAGATATGTGAGGGTACATAGGGGCTGAAAGAATATTCAAAAAATTTTGAAAAGTGATTTCCTAAATAACATTTTTTTAAAGTATTGAGAAACTCTTGGACTGAAGTTCTTGGACTCAAAACTCTTTGCAGATTGGGGCTTATTTTATGCAAAATTTGCATATTGTTTTGAACGGAAAACAAGATTTTCTATGCAGGAAGCTGGATTTTTATTGGAAATATTGGTTTTTGGCATAGAAAAAACTGTCTCGTGTGCAGAAAATGCTGCAATTGGAGAAATTCCAGGCAACCTTCACATGTGTTTGGATCACACTGAAAATAGCATTATTCTATGCAGGGAACAGCTTTTTCTACACAGAAAATAATATTTCTGCACAGATATAGAAAATTATGTGAATTTCATACAGAATATGTCTGGAATTGTGAACAGGCTTCAAAAACTATACAGTTTTCTAAGTCCTTCTAACTGCAGGAATAAAAATACTACAACTACTTTATGCTTTGTGTGAGAAGAAAATTGGTGATGAACTACATCCTTAGCCCAAAACAGTGAAACCATCACATTGAATGGATCTAGAAATGGACCAGAAGTTAGATGAGAAAACCAGATGACAAAATACTGACTTAGCAAGGCCAAAGTGTTCACACCCATTTAAGTCTCGAAGTCCTAATTTGGACAAACTGGAGTTTCATTACCATTTTCAAAGGCAGACTCATGTGGCTGCAGTCCTAGTGGAAAGTGAGCATTTTGAATTTGCAGTGGGATGAAAAAAAAAAAAATTCACAAATTCTCCATCCTTGACAAGAAAAGTTACCTTAACATATCAAGGCTTCCTGTTGGAAAAAGGCAAGCTCCACAAAGTTGTTCACATTTTTGGATGCTGTATTTGTTGTAGTTGTTATTGGGTGCTTCCAAGTGGTTTCCAACTTATAGCAACCCTAAGAAAAAAACCTATCAGGGTTTTTTGGGGGCGGACCATGTATGAGGTACCCAAGGATACCCAGTGGGCTTCCATGGTCAAGCAGAGAATTGAACCCCAGTCTCCAGGCTCAGACCATTTACACCACACTGGCTCTCATATTTCTGGACTTAGTTTCAAACAAGAAAAAAAAAAAATAGCTTGCATAGAGAATGTTGGTTTTTGTGCAACAGTTTGAGAGAGAGGGAAGGGAGAGGAACAAATTGTATTATACAGAAGACATTGGGCTTTTCCATACTGCACTATTATAGTGCTATTATTCCACTTTCAACATCCTATGGAATCCTGGGGTTTGCAGTTTAGGGAGGGGCATTTAGAATTCTCAATCAGAGAGCTCTTTGGCCTCTGTAAACTGCAAACCCTAGAATTCCACGGGATGTTGAAAGTGGAATAATAGCACTATAATGGTGTAGGGCGAAAAGACAGTTTGCTTTAAGCATCAAAAATATTTTTTAAGAGTACTTAATCTGTTCATGCAAAAACATCTCAAAATGCACAAAAGGAAGGAAGGAAGGAAGGAAGGAAGGAAGGAAGGAAGGAAGGAAGGAAGGAAGGAAGGAAGGAAGGAATATGCAAATCCTGTCATAATTGTGCCCAGTAATACTCTTCACAGTTGTGTATGAGAAGAGAATAAATGAAGACATAATGCCTACTTGCAGTTACCTGATTTGGGATGTAGGAATTTGTTCTGCTCACATTGTTTGGTTATAGTAAGAACAGAACAGAACAACATTACCTGCAGAGGTTCTTTTTCAGCTTTGGACGATAAGTGAAATTATATGAGCACACAAACACAATCAGGCATAAGGTCTCTCAATGCACATCCATAAGTTATGCAACTTCCAAGTG
The DNA here is from genome assembly GCA_948472985.1 of Iguana delicatissima. Lineage (NCBI taxonomy): Eukaryota > Metazoa > Chordata > Lepidosauria > Squamata > Iguanidae > Iguana > Iguana delicatissima. The sequence goes on along the minus strand of CAOKZL010000261.1, from coordinate 739,093 downwards.
CATTGTGTTATAGGAAATCCCACATTATCCAACTGTTTCTACACTGTGTTTGCATTTTGTGTTTTGAATTCCATATGTGTCATACACATCACACCTAGCTCACAAGTTCACCTTTCTCAAAGTTAAAGTGTATTGTTCATCATTTGAGGCAACTTTGAAATTCAAGGCAACATTGTTTATACTAAGATAAAGTGCTTGGTGAATGGCCAATGTTGAGAAACCAAAAAGAAAGCAGGGAGATTAATAAAAGTAAGTTGGAAAAGGATCGTATAAAAGCAGTCTAGGAGGAAAAAAAGCAAAGAGTTAGGTTTGATAGAGAGAGAGAACCACACAGTTATAGCAGTGATGCAAGAAATTACTCATAAGCTGAACAAAATGTCTTATGTATGGAAAAAGATACATAGCAAAGAGACCATAAGAGAGGCAATAACAGTCAAGACATGACCTACCAGAAAATAGAGATTTCTTCTTGTTGTTATGTGCTATCAAATTGGCTTCAACTTATGGCAACCTCATGAACTGATGAATCTAGAAATTCTCCTCTTTGTCCAAAATTCCTGAAGATGGTACCTCCCTGCTAAGCATGGATAAATCAGAGAGGCTGTAATGTTCCAAGGTGAGATAAATGACCACTGAATGCTCCAGCATTCTGATCAGGATTTCAAATTTGAAACATGTACACAAGTAGCCAAGCATTTCAACTTGGAACATAAAGTTAAGACCCTATCACCACAACCGAGTGCTCAACCGAGACGGTATTACCATCTTTCACTGAAGAATTTTGAAAACAGAATGTTAAAACTGCTACCTTGAATGCTGCTCACTTACATCTTTAGCAACTGAAGGAACTGGAAGCTGAAACATTTTGCTCATTATAATTTATGTTTGTTAATCGCTCACGCACTAGTGATTAACTGCATCATTCTGGGATCCTGGCCAGAATTCAACAGTATACGTCTCTATATGAGTGACCAGTGAGTTTGTTAGTATGGGGTGAGAAATTCATTCTCACTTGATGCCATTCCTCCTATAGCTTCTGCAAGTTGCATGGGCCCCTTCTAAGTACTGGCCCTTATTTGAACAGAAGTTTTAGCAAATGGAGATCTCCTGGGTAACACAAATCAGCAGTGACCATAAAAGAGACCATAAAAATAAGAATGAGTTCATTGGCTTCCCATGAATAATACCTTCCCTCGGAGAAGGACAGTAGGCAGTCCCAGTTCAACAGGTATAGAATACCGAAATAAGCCACTAGATCTTGGTCTCTGCCTGATTGTGAAGTGCCTTGAGAAGACTGAAGTCTTGAAAAATGGCTAAGAAAGGCATTCAGTAACTTTTTTAAAAAAATACACTTTTACTGGCCAGTGTCACTGCTATGAAATGAAAAATACCAGCTTGTTTCAAATGCTGATGAACACTTGTTTTTCAGTGGTGGTATGGCCCCCTCCATGGTGTGACCAAGTTTTTAATTGTCCTCCTGTTGCCATTGTAGAGGGAGGGGGTCCCTGTCCTCCTCCTTCCATTTTTTTGACCCCTAACAGTTAGAGTTGGAGCAAGAACTTAAAAACCAACATTTCTATCTGTTCTCAAAACGCAAAGTAGCAATTAACATGCTCAACTGGATGCCTGCCACTGTTGTAATTCATTACACAGAATCAGTGCCCCAGAAAATTAGACACGAAAAAAAATCTCCATAGGAAAAATAACTGCAGAAAATTATGACTAAGTTTGCCTTTCTCTCTTTCTCCCTCACCACAACTCTTTATGTATATGTGACTTAAAGTGACCACAAGTAACAATAAAGATTTAATGTTTAAACTTAGCAAATGAAAATTCTTGAAACTCAGCAAATAAAAAGTATTTCAAGAAGCCATGAGGTTTCCTAAAGTGTGTGACAAGTACTAGAAAATGAACAATATGGGATGGGGGGCTGACAATTAACAAAAATGGACAATGATTTTTTTTTAAAAAAAAATACAACAGCTTGGTTTCAGCAATTAGTCATATTTCAAACATTTCTTTGTCAGCTGTAAAAGTTCTGCTACACAGATGAATGAAAGGTGGAGAAGAAAAAATCACTATGGATGGGTAAATTGTCATGTTCATTTCCTCAGACTCTCTTCTTTTTCAAACTTCATGTCTGTTGCATATTTTTAGGAATAAAAATTGCATGTTTTGTTGCATATTCTCCCCCAAATGAATACGTTAATGAATACACACCTCCACAAGTGTTTGTGTGCATTCCAGAAATGTGCATGTGGAGGGGCTGCACATTACTCAGATGTGTACAGCTTGTCTTCTGACTTCTCTTGGGTCATCATGAACCATGGAATTCACTAGATAACCCTGAGTTAATAGAGTCATAGAATCATAGAGTTGGAAGAGACCACAGGGGCCATCCAGTCCAACCCCCTGCTATGCAGGAACATCCATCAAAGCACTCCCAACAGATGCCCATCCAGACTCTGCTTAAAAACCTCCAAAGAACAAAACTCCATCACAGTCTGAGGCAGCAGATTCCACTGCTGGACAGTTCTGACTGTCAGGAAGTTCTTTCTGAGGTTCAAGTGGAATCTCCTTTCCTGCAGCTTGAATCCATTGCTCCTTGTCCTAGTCTCTGGAATAGCAGAAAACAAGCCCACTCTCTCCTTGACATGACATCCCTTCAAATATTTAAACATGACTATCATGTCCTCTCTTAACCTTCTCTTCTGCAGACTAAACATACCTAGCTCCCTAAGCTATTCCTCATAGGGCGTGGCTTCCAGACCCTTCACCATTTTGGTCACCCTCCTTTGGACACGTTCCAGTTTGTTGATATCCTTCTTGAACTGAGGTGCCCAGAACTGGACACAGTATTCCAAATGAGGTCTAACCAATACAGAGTAGAGTGGTACAACTACTTCCCTCGATCTAGAGACCATACTTCTGTTGATGCAACCAAGAATCACATTGGCTTTCTTGGCTGCCACATCACACTGCTGACTCATGTTCAGCTTGTGATCTACCAAGGCTCCTAGATCCCTTTCACATATACTGTTATCCAGCCACATGTCCCTCATCCTATATTTGTGCATTCCATTTTTTTTCTGTCTAAGTGTAGACAGACATTACTCTCTGTTGAAATTCATTTTGTTAGCTTTGGTCCAACTCTGCAATCTGTTATGATCATTTTGAATTTTGTTCCTGTCCTCTGGTGCATTAGCAACTCCACCCAATTTGGTGTCATTTGCAAATTTGATCAGCATGCCCTCTACTGCTTCACACAAGTCATTGATGAACATGTTGAATAGCACTGGGCCCAGAACAAAACCTGTGACACCCCACTAGTCACTTCTCCCCAGGATGAAAAGCATCCATTGGTGAGCACCCTTTGGGTTCGGTTGGTCAAGTAATTACAAATGCACCTAATGGTAGTGCTGTCCAGCCCGCATTTTACAAGCTTCTTTGCAAGAATGTCATGGGAACTTTGTCAAAGGCCTTACTGAAGTCAAGATATGCTATATCCACAGCATTCCATTCATCTATCAAGTCCTATAGGTCTGACTTTCCTTAAACATGTGTTATAGGAACAAAGTTTGGAGGAAAGGATGCTTGTGTGATGCACTGAGCTTTTTGGAGAAAGGACAGGAATGTAACTAATAATAAATAAATATTTACTATGAACTTTCCACCGCTGACATATGATTAACTAAAAGATGTGGTGATACACATGCCATGAAACAGTGTCACAACCATTTTGGAAGTGATACAACTCAGTGGTTTTCTTTGCATGCAGAAGGCCCCAGGACATGCCCAAAGAAGTGTGGAGAAAGCTTCCAGCTGGAAACCAATTACATAGTTGCCTGCATGTGCCTGATATTGAAGGATCTGCAAGAGAGTTAGTATACTTCTTCATTTCGCCATCTATGTTCCCATTACCCTCAACATTTTTCGGCTGAAATCCTGCACTGCAGTTGTTTAATGTAAATCTCTATACAACCGAATGGCAACATTTAACAACTGAACCCAAGACACCAAATGTGCAAGGCACATTTATGCTCATTGGACATCCATGCAGAAAGATACTGTATGTGCAATTCTGCTTCCTTAACCTCAAACTGAATATAATCTTTCTGCTTTGGACAAAAGTATCCAACCACTTTCGTAAAGGAACTTGCATAGGAGGCCAACAGCACACAGAAAACTCCATGCAGAAGACACTAACAGGACACCAATGGCATATGTAAGACATCAAAAGAATTCTGCTCTTAATATTTCAAAGTACTGAAAGTAATAAAATTATTTGCTTGTCCAAAGACTTTCATGATGCAAATGAAGACAGAGAAAGAGAAGGAGAAAGTGATTCATTTGCTGCTGTCAGATCAAGAATCTACTTACCTGTTCAATCCTGACATGCATTTCCCCCAGGTGAAACATCAGCCTTGGGGGTGTATCATAGGTTACTGGTAAGACACGTACCTTGCATATTAAAGGACTTCTTTAGCCAGAGAAAGTCCCTTCTCCCATCTGAGACCTTTAAGCACACCAACCAGAGAAGACAAATCCTCTGCCTTCAGAATAACGGAGATCTACTATGACTCAGAATGGAGCAGTTTGAGCTATTCATCTTCTTGCTGTATTATATTTAATTACCAATCTCTTTGCACTACATACAGGCTGAACTGATTCACTAGTAACTGGCCAGACCCTGCCCCCCCACAAATCCACTGACTATTCTTGTAAACACATGCTTTATCCACATTTTTATATAGCAGTAAGGATCTGAACACCAGCTCTTCAAAATGATATTTCCAGACTTACCTAAATGCCGTCAAGCATAGCCAATGCTCGTTTAATAAGAATATATTTGAATTATCTTTTTCTGGATCATGCACTTTTCAGTAGGCACTCATGTGATGCAGGGATACTGTTATAAGTACTGGATATATCCCTAATCCCCTTGTGTGTGTGTGTGTGTGTGTGTGTGTGTGTACACATATATAGTCTCTCTCTCTCTCTGTCTCTCTAATATACACACACATACACAAATATACATATATACACACACACATATACATATTTATTTTTGTTCATTCAATGAATGCTACTCACATCAGAGACTTTCAGTCCAATGTAATTAGCATGCTCAATTTAATCTGTTCAATGCAAATCACAGAGCTTTTACTTGAATCTAATTAGGTACAAATCAATAGAAGTCAATTCAAAATAATTAGCCCCTGTATAAATCAGTTGAGCACAATTAAAATCAATGAGGACCTTATTTACTTTAATGACCAGCCTATTCATCCCTTCAAAGGTTATGAAAGATGTAATAGACCTGGTTGGTTTGGGTTTAGCATGTATTTCTATTCAAAGGATCAGACATTTGTAAAACCCTGCCTCCTTAACTCTCTCGAATTTTCAGCATTGATGTCCCACATTCCCATATATGGCAAGTTTGTTGGGTATCTCAAATTTGGCCAAGATCCTACATTGAAGACACACACTTAAATACTGCTGTTAATCCCAGCTACAGTAAATCCACTGCACTATGTGCAGACTCACCACATAATAATTCATTTAATGAGTCTAGTCTATTTATGCTTGTGGATTTAAGTGAAAATTGCTGAATGCCATTGCACAACTGAATATGAAACCACATTCATGCATGTATCTGCATGTTCCATGCCCATTGTGTTTCATGCACAATGTGCAACTATGCTCAGTATGTCCATGCACAATGCACAACCTGATTCAGCAAATCTATGCAAAACACATATATCCATCCATGTCCAAATGTGCAACCATGCAGAATGGTGCTGAATGCACAATTCTGTTTCTGCAATCTTGAACTGAATATAAACATGCCACACTGGACATGTTTTAAATCACTTGGTTCCCATAAAAGACCAGCAGGATTTCAGCTTATAATTGCTTTTCAGAAGAACTATTTATTATTGTTATTGTTGTTGTCGTTATTATTATTATTATTACTATTATTATTATTACTATTTCTACAGGTGAGTCTCAATGTGTGTGTGTGTTTGTGTGTGTGTGTAAGACATTGTGTGTTTTTTACATCCCTGGAAAAGCATCAAAGTGCTGGTCTAGCACCTAGGAAATTACATTTGCATATGTAAATTCAGGTCTTCACACCACAATTTTTATTTCGTTTGGGCTGCTTTCCTTTTGGAGTCAAAGGTATACTAAGAAGGAGAAAACTATAAGACCGGGTCTCCAAGTACATACACTAATTTAAATTTGATTGAATTCAATGTGTTTGTTTTAAGTATGCTGTCTATCTACCCTTTTTAACAATTCAGAAGAGCTCCAAAGCTTGTGCAGTTTGTTGGATTTATTTATAAACTTAAAAAGATATTGTCCATCTTTTTTTAAAAAAAATTGTTTAAAGTTATGACTCCAGTCTGGACTTAACCCCTTTTATTTTAATGAGGCATGGATTTTAAGACACTCAAGGGTTACTACTGGGCAGGATATAAATAACACCATTTAAAAAGTGAATGAATAATGCATCTCCTTATTTGTGCTCGGGGGAAGCTGAAAGGTTTCTAATTTGGCTTTTCAATACTTCTCAGGATTTATACCTGATATCTATAAGGAAGCAGTTTCAGCCATGCTGAAAATTCACCCAAGTTTCATTCATGGTTTCACTGTGGAGAAACAAGCACCTAACTTCACCACCTTGACATAAAACTTGCAAATGTTTTATGGTATTCAAACTGATGTAATAAATATGTTGTCCTAATATGAATGTAGAGTAATGTTGACTGAAAATGTGCACATCTTTTAAATTTCCAATGATTCCCAAGAGAAGGAGAAACAAAAGTAGCCTCAAATATCTGTTTATGACCATTCCAAATCTAGAAGTGAATTAGGCTGATTTGGAAAGATTCTGAAGAGATCCAGTTCAAAAGAAAAAACAAAAGACTTCTTTAAAGTGGACCAAATATGAATGTCTTCACTTTTGAAAATTCATTAACAATTTAGATTTGGAAAGCCAAAGAGACACATTGGGCAAGATGCTTACACGTTACCCTCAACTTAGGGACAATAGGTTGTTGCCCCTTGGTAAACCCTGTCCCAGGGTCTATAACTTTGATATAAAATTTATCTAACCCACCAGAGAGGTCACCCGAATGCACATGTAGACAATAATGGTTGTATGATCGAATGAACCAGGTCAGGCCAGTAAAATCCCCAGTCACGTAGCCACAGGAGACCTCATGTTGTGATAACCCATGGCGGACAAAGGTCCTTAACCTTTAAGGAGTCCACTTGAAGGGAGTAAAAGTGTTCTCGGAAAGTTGGGTACTGGAAGCAATAAAACCTTATCAAATCCATCTCCAGAAATTCACACCACAGCCTCAAAGTGGAGGAAGATCTTGTTACTGTGATGACACCTTGTTATCTTCCAATATCAGAGAAATGCCAGGAGTGGAGTTGTTTTTCTTTTCTGTCCCTGTTTGTTTTCCCTGGGAGAGGATATGCCTTCCAAGTAAATTTTTCTTACAAATGGCCCCTGTTTTGCGGCTAGTTAGGCAAGGAGAAAAAGGCGAGACAAGGAGAAGGAGTATGATACCTCCCGGTCATACCAACTGACCGGTCCCCCCTCCCGACACCTGCGCGATCTCCTCAGCATCTCTTCGCTGAGCTGCTGTTTGATCACTGCTTCCTGGACCAAGGACTTCAGGAAGAGGTGCAGTATCACCCAAGCTGTGAATCCCTCAACAATCCCTTTATTTTATTTCCACTCATTATTTCTATTAGCCCTTGGATGCGTGTGTGCGTGTTTGCATTAGTGCAAACTATTACTATTCAATAGAGTCATTCATTGGACCTTTTTGTGTGGTTTCTGACTGAGCCTGACCCCGTAAACATTGAGTAAAAGATCCTCAATTACCCTGCCCTCTTTGCATTGCTAAAGCAGTGTTCATAGCTAATTTTCCCCACAAGGGATCATTTTGACAGGCGTTAGGAATCCCCCTAAGGGACCCCCAGCAAGCAGGGTAAGAAGGTTTAAATAAGAATGAAAATTATGTAACAAAATAAATTCTAAAAGCTGCTCATGCAGTTTTAGAAAATCAATGTGGAATGAGTTTTATTTGATAAAATATATAAAAGAGATTATATTATTTGATTTTGTTAGGGAAAGAAGGTTAAAGTATAGTGGTCAATACTGTTAAGAATCATCAAGCGATAATTGGAAAATAATTGGAAAATAATGATTGAGAAAGTAAAATTAAAATTGGGGTATGAAGATGTGATTAATTTAGGATTTTATCCCATGTCTTTGAAAAAGCTTGCTTAATTTTGACTGAAGTCCTCTCAGCAGTTAGTACTGGTATACATAGCTGAAAAGATCCTGTTGTTACCCTCTTCTTGCAGGCCTCCTTTTGAAGGCGAAAGGGGATTTGTATCACTCTCTGAACTAATTCATTGTTTTTCTTCTATATACGTGTATGCTCAGTGATGTAATGGAAAAGTTAACAAAATTCTTCTTTTCTGTGATAGGCTGGCTAGAATGAATAATTAATTACTGACATAGAGAATTAGAGGTATGTAATGATGCTGCCCTAACTAATCAGGACAACTTTTCTGAATATTGGTCGTCCTTGCGCAAGTGATTGTTAAACAATAAAATGGCTTTTTTATTTTTCCCTGGAAACCTGGTCTTCATCTCTTTCCTGGCCACAACACTTTGAGCTATAATTCCTCCCAGTTCTAAGGAGATGGTGGCATTGTGGATGGACCCCAACATCTTCAGAAACCAAACCATTTCTCCCTAAACTTTCCGTTTAAGGACAAGATAAGGACAAGAAGTAAAATGAGAAATAAGAGTGGGTGAAGTGATACGCTCCACAGACCTGCTGGACTTTTCCCCAACCTGCCCACAACCCCTCCTGGATATGGAGGAGGACCTAACACAACCAATCACTCTTTAAGAGCATATGATTGACCATTTAAGTGCTCTTTCCCCTGCTAAGCCCATTTTAGGCTTCACACGATCTTGAACAAAAATCAACAGAGTGAAATTACAAGAAAAGAGATTCCACCTGAACACTAGGAAGAACTTATTTATTGTAAAAACTGTTTGGCAGTGGGAAGGGGTGGATTCTCCGTCTTTGGAGGTGTTTAAACAGAGATTAGATGAGCATTTTTTAGGAGTGCTTTAATTGAGTATTTCTGCATTGCTGGACTAGATAGCCCTTGCGGTCACTTCTAGTTCTATGATTCTCTGGATTTTTCTGCACTACACTGTTATAGTGCTATTATTCCACTTTCAACATCCTGTAGAATTCTGGGGTTTGTAGTTTACTGAGGCCAAAGAGCTCCCTGGCTGAGAATTCTAAATGCCCCTCTCTAAACTGCAAACCCCAGGATTCCACAGGATGTTGAAAGTGGAGTAATAACACTATAACAGTGTAATGGGGAAGGCCCTATGAATCAGTCTTGAAGTTACCTGTAGTCACTTCTGATTTGAATAACAGGCACAAGTGCAGTCCACTGATTTATTGGAATTGGGCACATCAGCTCCTGGTTCCTTGATTGTTGATCACCCCTGAGCAGCAAATCACTATCACAACTACCACTGCAGTAACAACTCCCTGGTGTGCAGAAACCAGGGGCTACATCTCCAATCACACACTATCACACCAGTTGGCATCTGCCCATTCAATCACCCCATGGATTGCAGACTTAAATCAGATTCCTCACACTTTCTTATGCCTTTTGAACATGGTGAAGAATTTTACCAGAGCTTTAGTGTTCTTCCTGTCCCCTCAGGAAAAAGAGAAAGAAAATTTGATGGCATCTGTGAGACCTGGGAGGCTTTAGCACTAGGTATCCTTTTCAAATTACTACAGACTATAGTCCTTCTGGCTATGACACTTGTATGCACTGCCTCTATCAACCATTTCCACTCAGTTGCACTTTTTGTGATTTTGATGGTAACTGAGCATAAAACAAAACAAAATGATTTGAATAAAGACCTGAATCTCATAGTTAGCCCCATGTAGAGGAGAGCTATTAAATCTATGGAATTTACCTATGTTGTTTGTTAGTCATTTTGAGCCCTATTTAAAGTGGAATAAATTCAAGGTTGAAAAACAATGCAATGAATACTAATACTAATACTCTGTGTGTGTGTGTGTGTGTGTGTGTACATATACATATACATATATATGTGTGTGTATATATATGTATATGTATATATGTGCATATATACACACACACACACACATGTATATATACACACGTACATCTTACAGCCCCACTGACATTAACTGGTATGCAAAGGTGCTACTGGGATCGTTTATGCCTTTTTATGCTAAAGCAGACTGCGCCATTTCCACACTACACTGTTATAGTGCTATTTATTCCACTTTCAACATCCTATGGAATCCTGGGGTTTTCAGTTTAGGGAGGGAATTTAGAATTTTCAGCCAGAGAGCTCGTCGGTCTTAGTAAACTACAAACCCCAGAATTCCACAAGATGTTGAAAGTAGAATAATAGCACTAGAACAATGCAGGGTGGAAATGGCATAAGACAGCTATCTCTTTGGACACTAACACTACTAATAAACTACTTTCGTTCTTTATCATCCTGTTAAGTTTGACTATGAAGTGGACACTTTGATGTTTCATGTGGGTGTGCACTGACTCCAGCCTTTCTAAATTCTGTTACACTAAAGATGTAAATGCTATACAGATGATACTCCTCCTTTATGGACAGGATTTTTTCTTCTTCTAGGTACTTGAAGAAACCATTGAACCATAACATTGGAAGGGAAAGCCAGCTTGTCCAATCCCCCCGCACTCCAGGAATCCATAGCTAAACACTCTTGAAAGGTGTATCTCCAAGTTCTGTTCAAAGACTTCCAATGAAAAGGAGTCCACCATTCTCCTAGGCAATGCAATCTATGACATATTGTCAAACAGCTCTTGCACTAGCTGCTATTGAACAGATTACTACAATATAAAGAACAGAGTTATTGCATTGTTTATAGAAATATAGAAGGTGACATTTTGCTTGCTACAGTTGGTCTTTCCAGGTTGAGAAAAGCTCTGTATAATGAAATTTGGGACAAAATCCTAAACAGAAGTGGTATGGTGTAAATCTCTATATGTGGACTTATGCATCCATCCTACTATACAACCCTTACAATGAATGGCAACCTTGCACCTCTGAACCAAGGCACCAAATGTGTAACTAAATACACAACCAAATGTGTATGTCCATCCATGCATAATGTGCATCCATACACAATGACACCATATATACAACTCTTCTTCCACAGCCCTGTACAAAATATGTCTTTTCCAACTGCTTTTGCAGGGGACCACAGAAATACATAAAACACCAACAGGATTCTTGCCTCTGTCTGAATAAATTAATTAATAAATGTGTGAAGGCCATGACACTTTTCCCACCCTTTGGTGGCCTACTTTCCCAGCCTTTGGAGAAGGGGTTATTTAATCTTTTCCTCCTCTACAGAATGACAGTAACAAGAAAAAACTCAGTCAAATTCTAAATCAGAATTTTCATGGTATTTCAAGCTTCTCTCTCTAAAGTGTTCTGTCATTTTCTCCTTGAGCTATTTCTAATCTACCTTCTCCTCTCTTCTAATTGCCAATGGAGTTCAAAGGTTGGTGTACGAACAGTTCATTCACAGTTCAGAGGACAGCTAGATGGGTATGAAATAAGCAGGTGGTTTGAGGAAAGCGGTTGGCTAATTGGACATGAAGGCTGCTCCCAGAACAACAGCAGAACCTTAAACAGCTGAGTACCAGAAGTGGAAGAGAAGGTCTGATGAAAACAAAGCCAATATTAAGGCCTTGTGAGATAAGAAACTCAGAAGGGAAAGACATACATCTGGGGTACAGCAATGGTGTCAGCCGATGAATTTGAACTGCCAGTTTAAATTCACTGGTTGCCTCCTTTCCAGGCCAGAGTGGCTTTAGTTTCCCTTTGGTTTGGAGAGGAGGTATCTAAGTGGTATCTAAGTGGGTCCCTGGACAGTGGGAGCTCACTTCTTCTCAGAGTGCCATCCCATCCTCCCTCTCTGTAGTTTTTGGAGTTTAATTTTTCTACCTCTGTCACAACTTTTGGGATGGTTGGCATGGGTCAGGGATCTGGGATGATGTTCTCAGTGCCTCTGGGCAAGGCAAATTTGGCATTCCCCCCTTTGGTGTCTAGAGGGGGTTGCATGGGTCATAATGGATGTGCACACTGCCAGGAGGTGCACATGCCCCCTGAACACACAGTAAACAGCTGGATTCATGCTGGTTGTATCACAGGTTTCAGTTTGGGCCAGCTTCTTGGTTCATTGGTCAACAGGCAGGTTGCCCAATGCCCAGATCCAGTCCCATGCACATGCCAACCCTGTTAACAGCTGTAACCAAATAAAGTGGTGGCCTTTTTATCTACCAAAATACTTCTGTGTGTGTTGTGGTTCTTCTCAGCATCACATCTTGCCCATAAGCCCACAATACTGTTACATTCAGCTCTCAACATTTGCAGATTTCACTTCTGGAAATTTGGTTATTCATGGATTATGTATTTCCTACCACCTCCTCTGCTGCCCTACACCTTTATTAATATAACCACAGCAGTACCTCTCCATTCTTCTCTGCTGGCACCTCTTATTCTTGCTCCTGAATGCAAGTTGCAGTTCTGGGCAGAGGCATCTACCTGAAGGTGGAATCAGAAGGCCAGGGCTCCACCATCACCTCCTTCTCATCCTGCCTCTGCTCCACCGGGGCTGCCCCTGGTCCTGCAGGGGGAACTGAGCACATTCCTCAGAGTTGCCTCTCAGCGTCACATGCCCCAGCCAGTGGGGTTGTCATTGTCAGGCAAGACAGAGCCACACAGGCATGCAACAATAGCAGCAGGAAGAGAAAGAGAAGCAAGAGTAGGCTCCATGTGCTTCTGCCACTTCAGCTGCTTCACAGGCCTACCCTCACCTGCTTCCCCCATCTGCCATCTCCACTCCTGCCCTATACCATTTTAAATAAGGACTGCAAGCCACAGGAGACTGAAATACACAGTGAGACTTGTAAGTCCCTATTAAAAACAGCATAGAGCAGCAGTGGAGGTGGCAAATGGTGGCAGCAAGGGCCTATGAGGCAGCTGAAGCAGTGACAGCACATGAAGCCTATGTTACTCTGACTTTTGGGAGGGGTCCTTGGGGGACACCCTGATTTGCTCTAAAAATGCCAAAATTGGGAAATTAGTGGAGCACTGGCTTTTAACAATGCGGAGGGCAGGGCAACACCTAGTGAGATCTTTTAACCTGATGTCTACAGAGTCAGATCACAAAAGAACCAGGCTAAAAGTTCAGTTGAGAAATTTTATTAGAAAATAAATTCAAGCACACTCACTCAGAGTGAAACGCTCATGCAAGCACACAGGGACTATAGAGATGGAAAGAAGTAAAAACTGATAGGGGAAAAGTGGAGGGAATGTCAAAAGAGGTGATACTATATCTGTCCAGAAGTCTTTGGTTGGGGAAAAAGACAAGCAGAGAGAAAAACTCAGCATAGGGAGAGAGCTGAGGGGAGTCTCAACTGACAGAATGACAGCATGCCGTCAAGCCTGGGAGACCTCTGAAATGGAGTCTCAAAAAGGGGGTCTAGTTATAAGGTTAAATATAGCTTCTTCCTGAAAAGGATAATGGCTGAAACTGAAGAATGAAGGTGGTGTGAGAGCCACCTGACACCTGCATGATAGCTCCCTGATGGCTGCATTATGGTCATACCATGTAATTGGACCTTGCTTTGATATGCCCCGCTTTGTTCCAAGCATTCTGGGGGGAATCAGGCAAATTCCCCAAAGTATTGTTGTGCTGATGGCCCATTACCTGCGCTTATGCGCCTTTCTTATGGAGATGTGACCGGGGAAGTTTTGGGTCTTTGATCTTTTGTCCGATTGCTAGCCTGGGTGTCTAGGCACCAGCCAGGTCACCTCTGGCTTAGATGCATTTTTATATTAAAATTATGCTTCCCAGCATGGGGTCTGCTAGCAGGGTTATACCTGTTCCTGCTCCACCTCTTCCTCCTGCTGCTGCTCTTGCATGCTGCACGTAATAGCGTTTCGCCCAGGCAACACCAGCAACACCACTGGCAGGGACATGCAAAGCTGAGGTGGCAGCAGCAGTTTCAGGGAGCATGTTCAGTTTCCCCTGTAGGCAGCCATGGTAGAGTGGCTATAGGACAAAGGGGAAGTGATGACAGAGCCCTGGCCTTTTGGTGCTGCTTCTATAGAGATGCCTCCGCCCAGTTGCATGCAGGAGGGAGAAAAAGAGGTGGCAGCAGAGGAGGACGGAAACACACAGCTTGGGGGTAGGGTGCAGCAGTGGCAGCTAGATTGGACATATTCCAACAAAGAAGAGGCTCCAGCAGAGTGGTGGCAGTCACCATGACCTGGTTAGCAGGCAAGGGGTTGAGGATGGGCGAGGGGAGGCACTTAAGGGCAGCACAGTCCAGTATCAAACTACTCCCTCCCTCCTGGAGCCCACCCACTGACCTGGCTGAACTTGTTTGTGAGCAAGGGAGGAAGAGAGACAGCAAACATAGTGTGTGTGGGTGTGCTTCAGATTTTTGTATTTCCCCCACACACACACACACTTTCGTGAGCATCTTGCAGCCCTAACCCTTGCAAATGTTGAGGGCCCACTGTAGTTGTCTGCTCAGTTAAATACTCTATTTGGCATGTTTTGTTACATTTTTTTTTTTTTTTTTTGCAAGAATTTGTTCTTTTGAATAGGCTTAAAACTGGTTTGGAGGGGAAAAAAACCACTAGAACAAACTCTTTGATTTTTGAAAGATGTTTTAATTTGATGCCAGAATGAATCTGGCAGTGGCACCAATTCCAAGGGCAGGACACCTTGCTGCTGGAATTTCCACAGCAGAGAAGACCCTCACCTGTCTCCTCGGTCATTGCATCATTCTCAGTAGTGGGAAACAAAGTCTTCCTTCAGAGATCGGTCTTTGGGCACATATTTACAAGGAGAGGTGCTTCTTCAAATATGAAGCTCTCATTTATGGGCTTAAATTTTACCACCAGCACCTTACATTCAGTCTGGGAGCGTACTACCAGCCAAACTAGTGTCATATAATTTTTGTAACATTTTCCTATCAGCAAACTAGCTGTTGTTCTTAGTTTTGCCTCAGCTGGTAAAGAGCTAATCTCCTGACTCTAGTCGGCATTGGACTCTTTTGACAAGGAGGCAGAACAAGAAGCCAGACTATAAATCACTCACAGCGACAACAGCAGCAGCGGCCAAAGCTAACTGGCAGAAGTGCCTTCCCTCAACATTCAGCATCACATTGAGTGGGAAGGTTCTCTTTTTATCCCGGCTCAAAGCAAACTGGGCCATACGCTGCCATTAATTGTTTGTGTTGCTAGCACAAACAGACATTTTCCACCTCCCAAGGTGAATCAAAGCTTAATTAAAAACCTCATGTTGCCCTATTATTCTCCTTTGGAGATTGTTGTTTGGCTTTGTTTTGCCTTCGTCCTGTCGAGTTTTTAGCTTAATTTTAAAAATGCTTCTGTTTCCAAATAGAAATTGCTTGCAGCTGGGGCAGACCCACTGGGACTAGAAGGTCAAGATACACATGTTTCCTCACAAAGTCTTTGCCTGTGTATTTCTTAGAGATGAACATTCACAGGCAAAGCCAGAATATGAATCTGCCTTCCTCAGCGAACATTTATAGGGAGAATTCACACTTACTAGTGGCCAGTAAGAATGGAAAGAATGTTCTCTGTTATTTGTTTCCTGGTTGGATATATTTTCCTGACATTCAGGAAACCCCTTCAGGAGGAATAATTGAAAATCAAGACTTTTTGTGTAGTTTCTTCATGGTATTCAAAAGTCCAGAGTATTCTTCTATACAGAAACACATTTCCTTTCTGCACAATAAGTGCAGAAAATATGTTTTGCACAAAAAAACATAATTATTTTTCTGTACAGAAAAGTCATCTGAAAATCTTTGGGGCACTTAAATATAGGAATATACTGAACAGAGATATCCATTTACACCTATAGTGGGGGGAAAAAACAAGGCAATTATTTGTCATTGCATGAAAAGATGAAAATAATTAAAGATTTATATCCCCAGTGGCCAAGAACATAAATTGGTTGTACTCGTGGGGAGTAACTTTTTCTATAAGGGACCAATGTGCACAGCCTAAGGATATGCATATCCTTAAGGTTGGGATCAAAGAATATTTTGAGTTTTCAGTTTGTGTATGTACGTGGAAGAGGTTGTATTGTATTGTCTTTTAAAAGTTCTTTCTCCCAAAATTTCTTCATAAATATGGCAGGCAGAACTTGAGATTCCTTTTTAAAAGAACAAGAAAATGAAGCTGGAAGATTCACCCATCCAAGTGGAGGGTTTTGAATGCTTAGCTTCTTACAGGTTTGTCTTGGCATTCCTATGTGTCCAGCCCGTTTGTGGTATTGCAATAGGATGATGTGAAGAATGACAGCTGAGAAGAGAGAAAAGGAAAGTGGGAACAGTGGCAGAGGGTGAATTGGTTGGCACAGAGGCAACAAATCTACTTTTCTGCAGCTGGTCCAACTTGTATGGGAACCATTGACAGATCTCTCATATAACTTGTAGAAGGTGTGGGAGGAGCAGCTATACAACCATGAGACAATTTGTTGCCTCTACAGCAGCAGGTCCATTGTCTACCATGATGAAAGGAAGCAAGGAAGTTAGATAAAAATAGGGTGACAAAGTGGGAGGAAATTAAAGGAAGGAAATGACAAGAAACAGAAGAGTAAACAGAGGACCGGTAAATGGCATCCACGGCATCCCCACCAGCTTCTAAACTAGTGATGTGATTAAATATATAAGATTATTTGGGCAGGATTTGTTCTTGACAAACTCCTGCTGACTCCTACTGCTTGCTACCTTGTCATCAAGATACTTGCAGACAGATTCCTGTATAATCTTTTCTAATATTTTTCCTGGTATTGAGGTCATGCTAACTGGTATGTACTTTTATGAAGTGTCTCTCTGTCTCTGTCTCTGTCTGTCTGTCTGTCTGTCTGTCTCTCTCTCTCTCTCTTTCTTATCTTTTTTTGAAGAGAGGGATAATGTCTGTCCTTGTCCAGTCTTCTCGTACCTCTCCTGTTCTCCAATATTTTTCAAAAATGATTGCAAGTGGTTCAGAGAGAACATCAGCAAATTACTTCAGTACTCTGGGATGCAGTTCATCTGGCCTTGCAGATTTGAACTCATTTAGGTTAGCTGGTAATTCCTGACTATCAGTCTTGAGCAGTTCTGACCCCTTGCTAAGGTCTCTGCTGCGGCATGGAAACACACAGTTCTCTTTTGGGAAGAAAACTGAAGCAAAATTGGTATTGGATAGTTCTGATTTTCATTGTGATATGTTAGCATTTTACCATCCTTACTGAACAGTAGCCCCACTGCTTTCTCAATCATTCTTTTGCCTTAGACGTATCTGAAAAACCTCTTTTTGTTGCTCCTTGCTTGTCATGCCAGCCTTAACTCACTCTGAGCTCTAGCTTTCCTTAATACTATTCCTGCAAGCTTGGGCTACACATCTGCACACTTCATCGATAATTTTTCCTGCCTTCCATCCTTTATATGTACTTTTTTCCCCCTTTTCACTACCTCCTTGAGTTTGCTGTGCAGCCACATTGACTTTTTCAGACGTTCCCCATTTTTCTCCTTTGATGGTTTTGTTTGATTGTGCTTTTTGCAACTCCTTTTTCAAGAACTTCAGTCCTTGCTGGATGTCTTTTTCCTCTAACAGGTCTAGCCATAGGATCCCGCCCAGTATTTTCATGGTCTTGTTAACATCACACACATCTATTTAAGGGATCATAACCTGGGCCTTGGCTTCTTCTCTTGCAAGAGCCACCACCATCCCATCCTTATATAGCATAGGCTTTGCCAGTCTCCTTTTGAGGCCGAGTAGGAATGTTTGGTTGCCTGGGAACAACCTAGGACACACCTTTTTTGCCTACTTCATGCTGAACTCCTTTGGTATTCCAATTGTTACTCAGCTGTTTGGCAGTTGTTCTATCACAACTTACGGGGTTCAGAAACAAAGCCTGGTGATGTGCATCTCTGATGTGCTTCCAGGGGCACCACACAGTGAAAGAATTTGACCTGCATGTGTATCTCTACTAGCTAGCTAAAAGGAGAAAATGAGGTGATTCCTTGTCCCAGGTGGGAGTCCCCCAGTTGTTGTTGTTAGTGTTGTTGTTGTTGTATCTTCAAGTAATTTTCAAGTTATGATGACTCTAAAGTGAACCTATTATGTTTTTTCTTGTCAACTTTTCTTCAGAGGGGGTTTACCTTTGCCTTCCTCTGAGGCTGAGAGAATGTGATTTGCTCAAGGTCACCCTAGCGGGTTTCCATGGCTGAGTGGGGATTCAAACACTAGTCTTCATGAAGCTTCATGAAGTATAGGCATTTATGTACCATGGGGCTTTTGCATTCATGGTTCAGAGCTGGGAGGTCCTTCCCAAATGAGGTATTTGCATGTCCTAGTTTACTGTTGCATTGCAGATTTCTGTTATTAATAATGTTGTGGCCTTTACTTTTACATAATACTCCATTTTTCTTTCTGATTGGAAGTCTATTGAATATCTAGCACACATGATCCTTTGGTGTCCTTTATTTTTGGCTGACTGAAAAAAAATCCTTTGAAGCCCATCTTAAGAAAACTGCCAAGAAGAACAGATAAGTACAAATTAATTATTTTATTATCATATACAGTCATCTCTCCACATTCACTAGGGTTAGGGGCACAGGACTCTCATGAAAATGGAAAAAACTGTCAATAACTCTAGGCCCTCCCAAACCATATTTAACACGCAAAAAAAGTCTGATCACCATATTCAACCCATCATGGATTCCTTTGAGGTATCAAGGTTCCTTCACAAGGCAGAAGGAGGTGGCTGGTGGGGCTGACTGCCACCTCCACTGCTGCCCCACACCATTTTTAATAGGGACTTACTAGCCTTGTTCACAGTTTCTCAGTCTCACGAGGCTTGCAGCCCCTATTAAAGATGGCATAGAGCAACAGCAGAGCTGACAGCTAATAGTTTGTGAATAATCAAATCCACAAAAGTAAAACACAAATGTGGAGGGCTGACTGTACAGATAAATTTGTTATATTTCAAGTGTCAAAGTTTATCCCTCTGGGCTAGCAACTTGTTGAGCAAGCATGCACACTTGACTTACACATTCATAATTTTAAGATCTTCTTGTTTATACATTCATAACTGTATGTTATTTATTGCCACAACTGCAACCCCCCCCCTTCAACCTACCTTAAAAGCAGCCACTATACTGAGATACAGAAGTCTGCTTTGATGGGGATCAAGGCACTGCAGGATGATGTTTCCACCTGCTTCCTGCCACCAGTCTATGATGCAACAAGCTGATGTTCTTGTCATACCAGAGATCACTGGTGAGAGAGAGCTGGAAACCTGATATTGCTATACTCTGAGTGCTAAATAACAGACCTCTGTCATTCAGTGTGGCTGTTGGCTATTAAAGCAGGTTTGGAGAGTTGGGTCAGGAGGTGATATAGAGTTACAAATTTGTAATTACATTTGTAGGATCTCAGGATGTAGAATTTTGGTCCTGATCATTAAATCTAAGTTAATAGCCAAAATAAATAAACAAAATAAATAAATACATAAATACATAAAGTAAGTAAGTAAATTTGGCTGTTAGACCAGGTACTTAGCCTTGAGATTTCCTTTTAGCTAAGCATTTATTCTGGCATTGTTTTCCCCCACTGTTTTAATATATTGTTCAATATATTACATGTGGACATCATATGTGTTAACTTAATGTGCTGAAGCCTGGAAGTGCGGTAGGCCTGAGAAGCAGGTCAGCCTTGGCAATAGGTTCCCAAGGAATCCAAGCACTTTCTGGGTAAGAAAGGAACTCAGCCTATTGGCGCATGGGAGGCGATGAGCTTTCTGGGAAGGAACCCTATATAAGGGCATGAGTTGCAATTTTGAGGCAGATTCCTTCTAACGGAGAGAAGACGGGAGGGATTTGTTGAATGAGAGTTTCCTGTAGACATCCAGTAAGAGGTAGAAGAAAGACAAGGGCCATTTCCACACTAGACTGTTATAGCACTATTATTCCACTTGCAACATCCTATGGAATCCTGGGGCTTGCAGTTTTGGGAGGGGCCAGCCGGAATAATAGCGCTATAACAGTCTAGTGCGGAAATGGCCAAGATTATTCCTGAGTGGGTTTGAAAGTGAAACCTTGTCTTCAGGATTTGGTCTTTGAGCTAAAGAAGCCAAAGGTTTGAATGGGTGCGAAAACCTTATACCTCAATACTGAGTTGAACTGAGGAATTTGCTTGAATATTTTGGAAATTCTAATTTGCCTGTATATACTCGTAAAAGCCAATACTTTTTCCTGGTTGTTATTTTAATAAAGGAAACATTCTATTTTTTTGTAATTGCTGGCACAGCAGAGTACTTTTCTTCGGGTCAAAGAATATAGAGACACACTACCACACAGACTCAAATTGTTGTGAATAATATGAGAAAAACTTTATTCCTTTTCTACTAGGGTGGTATATTTGGGGAGAAAAGCAAGAATGAATAAGAATGGTGGAGGGTGGCAGGGTGCTGTAGAGAGGCTCAGAAGGCAGCTACCACTTCCAGTCTGTAAAAAGAGAAGCAAGCCTGCCCCAGCTCCTGCTCCTCCACATTTATATTGGAAATCTTTATTATGCTTTATTATATTGTATTGTAATATTTTCTTGTTTGCTATTCCTTTCTGCTGAAGCAATTAGACTGATTTGAGATGAATTGCGAAGATTGTTACCTGGTGCCATCTGTACACATGGGAGGGCAAGTGATTCTCTAGGGTTTCAAGGATATTTTTTCCTAACTTTACCAAAAACCTCTGGTATTTCCTCCTGATGGTTTCCCATGCAAGCACTGACCAGGCCTGACCTTGTGTAGCTTCCAGAATCAAAGAAGACTAGGCATGTTCATGGTGATACAAAACCATAGGAAAAGACAAACATCACAGGAGCAATCAATAGTGAGGAAACAAATAGTGAATACAAGGAAGTCAATATAAGGAGGCAGAAGGAGCAGCAGAAACACTGATATTTGCTCTGACAAAAGCCTGGGAGATAATCACAAATTCCAAAGACAAAAGGCATCAATAGTTCTACAGCAAAGAACCTCGGTAGAGCAAAATCACTAACATTTGCCCAATAAAACTGCCTCATTATGCTAAAACTGCCTCATTATGCTAATACTTCCAGAAAGTATAGGTTGCAGGTTTCACCCAACTATGGAACTTTACACTAATATGATGTAGAAATATGAAGAAGAGATATCTGAGAAACATTGCTCACTATCACTAGATGGTCCAGAGGACCTGATTCTTGCCTTAAAGCCTTATAGTAACCTGTAAGGATCCTGAGAAGCAGCAAGGATTCAGAAATCTCAAGTCTTGCTTCTAACACTATTGTAGCTTCATCTGCGCAAGCCAGAGTTTGATGGGTCTTTCTCCCTCCCTATGAAGGAATGTCATATGTGACACAAAGAAACAAACAACCTGGATCTACCTAATGCCTGTTTTGGAGACCAGAAGTGAACCCTTTAAATTACTAGATGAATGGTAGGGATATACATGGACAGATACCAAGCAAAATCTAAGTACCTCTGGAGATTCCAGAGGAAGGATTGAGTCATTCCAAGGGTGCAATAACGTTTGCTACTGTTTCTCAAAACAGAATTTACAAAGTCACTTTGTAAAGTCAAAAACACCTGCAAGCTGAGACACGTGAATTCTCCAGTGGCTCTTTTTCCTCACTTTCAATTTCCACTAGCCTCTGCCTGACCCCTTTTCCATATATCACAGATTGAGAATGCATGAATGAATGAGTTCTTCCCATTGGATAACGGGTCCTGTTATCAAGTCCTGATTAAGCAATAGTATCTTAATTGAATTGTTGATGTTAATAAGTTCAAGGGGATGGTGCATCACTGAGTGATTAGATCTGAGAAAACAACATAAACTTAATGGGTTTGGCTCCATCCATGGACATAAATTTTACTTTTCACTCATCCTGTGGTCTAAAGAGAACAATCATAGTAATGAAAACAAAGGAGCAAAGACATGGTCCCCTCGTTCTTGTAATGGTTTGAAGTTCACATTTACAATCTTGAAGCTATTGCCAAAACTGAAAATTCACATAAAATCCACTTTAAATCCAGGCAGTCCTACTAAGGGAATAATAATAATAATAATAGTAGTAGTAGTAGTAGTAGTAGTAGTAGTAGTAATAGTAATTGTTACTCACCTCAAAGCTCAAGGCGGGGCATAACAGAAATTAAAATACAAACAAAACCAACATACCAATTAAACACACATTATGATTAAAATATACTAAAAACATGAAACCATTCAAACACAGATTCATCATAACTAAAAATAGACTGGGTAGGCCTGCCAGAAGAGATAAGTCTTTAGCAGTTTTTTAAAATTCGGACAGCATATTTTGCCCTATTTCTTCCTGCGGGTCATTCCACTGTCTAGGGATGGCCAACAAGAATGTCCTCTGGGTGACTTTTGCCAGTCTTGTTTTAGGCAGTTTAAGGAAATGGCCCTCAGAGGACCTAAGTGTATGGGGTGGATTGTATGGGAGGAGGTGATCCTTTAGGATTACTTGGACCCAAACCATGCAGGGCTTAAAAATAATAACCAATCCTTTGCCTGGAAACTAATTGGCAGCCAATGGGGTGATTTTAATATCAACGTAGTATGTTCACTCCTCAATGCACCCATAAACAGTCTTGCTGCCATATTTTGGACCAATTGGAGTTTCTGAAGTTGGTATAAAGATAGCCCAATGGAAAGCGCATTGCAGAAGTCCAGGCTTGAGGTTACCAGCATGTGCACTACAATATTGAGATCATCTAATTCTAGGAAGGGGCACAGTTGATGTATCAACCGAAGCTGATAATAAGCACTGTTAGATTGTTAGAGGAAATTCTGAGGTGCTGGCGACCAGGGTGTTGAAGGACTGAAGTGCCCAGCCCTCTCCCACCAGCAAGCCATGGTACACAAGGAGTTGTGACAGGACCCTACAGGGTCTCTGATACTGCTCATCACATCATTGCTGGCTGGCTGGTGGGAGGAGTCTGGATACACCATCCTTCTGCTCCCCGTTTGCCAGCACTTCAGAACTCCATTCCTCAATATGGCCCTGGTGCGACAGTGGTTAAATGCCGGTACTGCAGCCACAAGGTTGTGAGTTCGATCCTGCTGGGCTCTAGGTTGACTCAATCTTCCATCCTTCCACAAGTTGGTAAAATGAGTACCCAACTTGTTGGGGGTAATTAGCTGTAACACATTGTAAACTGCTTAGAGAGCACTTAGCTGTGTATAGAAATACACATGCTATTGCTATTGTTATGGTTACCTGGATTTGAAGGCAGATTTGGGTGTTCAAGTCAGGAGATAGAGAATAGCTACCTGTCTGACGCAGAATCTTGGCTTGTATTGTGAGGGGAGGGGGAAGATTTGAATAATTTGATTTTCTGAGCTGCATTTAATCATCACACATTGAAAGTCAAACTTCCTGGATACTTTTAAGGACACATCTCTCTCTCTCTCTCTTTTCTTTCTTTCTCTCTCTCTCTCTTGCGCACACACATCCACACTCACTTCATCTTCCTCCTGATGAAGAAGATATGTTCAAGATGCCTTCCGGTTCCTGTTCTTTTAACAAATTCTATTCTTCAGCCATTGATTTTCACAATGAGCAAGATTCTTCTTGCTAGATACAAAATGAGTTCTCTGTAAAATGATCTAATTTATACTAGATTTGAATCAGGATTGAGTCTGCTCATTTTCAAATGTTGCCCTGTTCTGAATGGAGGCCTTGATAATATTATTGAGAAATATGCTGAGGGCCAAAGTTTTCTGCTTCCCCAGCTATATTGGGAGCTTCCTGCCCCCTCTCTGAGCAAAAACACAGCTACTTTACTTTGTGTGTCTCATTTACAGTTTCATTGTGAAAGGAGTTATATTACTACCACTGACTGGGTGTGAATAGTTCCAAGTTGGAGGCTCCAACCTTACTGGCATGGTGAATCCAACCTGGATTTAGTCTGAGCATTAAAGCAGGTATTCATGATTTGGGAGAGAGGATTGAGACAAAGCTCTTTTAAAGTTCTGACTAACATCCAGAGTGGTTACAACAACCCACTGACATCAGAGTACCCAACTGGATGTGAAATTGTGATTACTAAATCACTGTAAATGCTAAAGCTCCACCCTGTGCATTTGTAGTTTGGCGAAGTACTGGGTTAGTTAGACCTTGGGCTAGTTGTACTCAAACTCAGAGGAAGGCAAACACCATTTGAACAAATCCTGCCAAGAAAACCCTGTCATAGGTTCACTTTAGATCACCATAAGTTGGAAATGACTTGAAGGCACACAACAGCAATGAGAAGGTGTTTACCATTATCTATAGACTTGCTGTAGCTCTGGGAAGGCACTAGAGGTCTCTAGCAGAGAATTTTAAAGCGTCTCGCCAAACTACAAATCACAGGATTCCATAGGATCTCCATTCTACAGAATATTGGGATTTGTAGTTCAGTATATTTAAAGTGCTCTCACAATTGAAGCACTGTGACATAAGATGAACATAAGATGTGAAATGAACATAAGTGTAAGGGCCATTAAAGTGTTATCAGATCACTGTAACTATGAAATGTGGACATGCTCCATGGGATACCGGCCACAAATATAACTGCAGATTGCTTTATGAAGCTTCTCACTCTTGCCTAACTCTTCATTCATAAGTTAACATGTCACTTGGCACAGTCTGAGCTGTCGTGGGATTACCTCACTGATTTATCTACTGCCTGCCATCATATGTAGAAATGCATATGAGATATACACACACACAAATGACCAGAGAGAGGTTGCTTTGGAAGTAAATGGCTTTTACAATGGGGTTGCAGACCTTAATAATTGTTTTCTTTAATCTTTCTGTCTTCTCATGCTTGCCTTTGGCTTGGCTGAGTGAACTGTCATCCAGGCATATGTCCACACTGAGGTTATTAAAAGCTATGGCAAAGGTGGTAATTAGTTTAGAGCAGCAGATGAAAAAATGTAATTTTGATTATGCACGTACACTGGGTTATTCTTTTAAAAAAAATCTTTAGTGTCGGTTCAAATTATATCGTTATTGAAGATTAGAGCCCTATAATTCTACTCTACAAAAGTCAGTTTTAGATACCAGTTTGTACAATTTGAATGAATATAATCAAAATGAACTATTCTGTTTGAGTTTGTTTGTTTGTTTTATAAACCCGCCTTGGTGGGAAAGTTAAGATTTGTGCAGGGGAATGTTAAAATAATGTCAATGTCTTTTGTCATGAATTTGCCCTTCTGGTGATATCCTGTAGGACATTTTTCTTCAGTTAGTCTAACAGAAAAAAGTAGGGATAAATGAAATCTTTGCATTTATTTCACTCACTAAACATCTTGGTCTCAGAAAATTATTAAGTGTTTTGTGTCTCTGTTTAGAGTCAAATCAGATTTAGGCAGGCATGATTTGAAAACAAGCAAACAGTTATTAACCAGATATTGATATGTGGGAAAACTCTGGCATTTGATGAAATAGCATTCTTCTTGTATGTGAATCCATTGCAGGTTGCAACAATATAGTGGGAGTTGCCAGATGTGGAATGGCATGGTAAGTACAGAGGCCACATTTCATCCCTAAAGTAGTCCAGACTCATATCATTTTCCACCTCTTTTTAGCTGAAGATCAGTTCTGACTTCCAGTTCTGATTTCCAATTTTATTTTATTTATTTTTTCTTTGATTGAGCAATTGTTGTTGAGGACTTGGGCTGCTTTAAGAAGCAGTACTAGGGATGCAAATCTTCAAAAATCCAATTCTCTCAAGCAATAATTAACAATTTTTATTACTTTGCTCCTCAGTCTGAGAAAATCATTGAAAACTGCATAGTTTTTGAAGACTATTCACAGTTTGGGACTTATTTTGGGTTAAAAAAAAAAGCACAAATAAGTGAAAATTATTCTCTATGCAGAAAATGCACAGGGAGAGAAAGTTCCCACTGTCGGGAGAGAAAACCATCCCTCCAGCTTCCCGTCTGCTTGGGAACATGCGTGATAGCTTTCCCTCTGAGTGCTGATGGCTTTCTCTGCCTTCCCTTGTCGTTTATGAGCATCACTGGAAAAAAAAATGTCACTATTATCATTATATCATTATCATTATTTATACCCCACCTTTTTCCCAGAGTGGTACTCAAAGTGGTTATTAATTAAAAAGAAATAGTTAAAACACACAGAATACAAAAAGTTAAAACATAATTGAAAAATAAAAAAGAATTAAAACAATGTTAAAGTACGTAATTAAAAACTAAAATATTAATCAGGAACACAATATCCAGCACATTTTATCACAGGCCCCATATAATCACACTTTGTACACCTATCTGAATAAAAACAACTTTATCTGATTGTAGGAAGGATGCCAGACTGACCTCTTTGAGAAGAGAGTTCCAGAACCTGAGGGCAGCCCCTGAGAAGGCCCTCTCCTTTGTTCTCAACAGGTATATCTGGGAGGAGTGCTGGGATGGAGACAAAACATGATGTCTTTCTGCTGCTTTTACTTCCCAAAAGAAGAATCACTCAAAGTGTCTTATAAAATATTAAAATAATTCTGAATCACTCAAACAGTTTGCAGTCATAGAGTTGGAAGAGACCATAAGGGCCATCCAGTTCAAGTCCCTGCCATGCAGAAATATACCATCAATACATTCCTTGCAGATGATGATCCGGCCTCTGTTTACAAACTTCTAAAGAAGGAAATTCCATCACAGTTCTTCCTAATATTTTGATGGGATTTCTTCTCCTGCACTTTGAATCCATTGCTCTGTGTCCTAGTTTCTGGTGCAGCAGAAAACAAGTTTGCACCATTCTTTCAAATATTTCAACATGGTTATCAAGTCACTTCTTAACCTTCTCTTCTCCAAGCTAAACATAGCCAGCTGCCTAAACCACTTCTCATAGGACATGGTTTGAGGGTGCAAGCTCAAAAACCAGCAAACTTCTCTACTCCCCCCCCAAAAAAAACCCCAAATAAGTTGATATATCAAAATAAACAACAGTAGAGTCAAATGAACATGTATAAAGAGGTGGGTTCATGGCTGAGTAACTAGAAAGGCTTATTACCCTTTTATGGCATCAATTTTGAGAAGATGATCACCTGTCCCAAACAGATGTGGGAGGTGACACCACTGCTGTTATTTATCTAAACCATTTAGCAAAACTAAAGGGTGTTTTAAAGTCATTTTATTCCACTGTTTTACTGCTTTCCAGGCAGCTGATTTTATTCTCTGTTATTTTCTTGAAAGTAGCACACTTTTTATAAGCATCTATTTGGGGGTGATGACTTTAAAAGGAAATCGTGGGGGTTCAGGCTTATCATCCACAAGCAGTCATGATGGTTTTATCTTATCCTCACTTTCTGGGAAAGCATATCTTGCTAAAACTATTACTGGAGAGCAACAAAGGGAGAAGATTCTTGCCTTCATGTCCTCTTTTGGGGTCTTCTTTGTGGCTGCTGGGGAAAACAGGATTCTAGACTATACAACCCTTTGTTCTGATCCAGCAGGGCTCTTTGTGTGTTCTAACATAAGAATGCTGGCAAACCCTCATGAAATCATAGAACAAAAAACTGTGCTGGATTTTGGCTCTTTAGTTTGTGCAGAGGTTCAAACTGGCTTCAGGATCTAAATCCAGGTGTTATTCTCAACTGTAATAGATACATTGATGATCAACTATGAAATAATGAGACCAGACACAGAAAATTGGGTTGAATAAGGGCCACTTTTTTGTCCTAACCTATTTCAGTTGTGTTGGCCTGGAAACAGGGCAAGACGGGGACGGGGGCAAACTGATGCAGATCCATGTGAGGTCCAGGTGTCAACCCCGTGATAACCTCCTCAAACTTCCCTTGGGTGGTAGCACCTAAGCCCCAAGGGCAATCCAAATACTCTGGGTTGCTTCCTTGTCCATCTTAATTGGAAGGTAACCTAGGGACTTCTATCCAAGTTGCAGAACTCTATAAGTGACAGCCTGAATCCCAGGGTATCCTAAAGGGTAGCCTTCTACCCCACCCCTTTGAATGTAAGGCCTTAAAGGGGCTCCTACCCAAAAAGGTCCAAAGAATGATCACCAAAATCTTAAATCCTCCCCCGCCCCCCACTACCTGCTACAGATAAGGGACAAATGTCTGCTTAGTCTCTTTCCCCCACAAAGTGGACCAATATGGCCTTCACCTCCTATTGCAATGTTAGAATGTCATAAAGCATTCTAAACCTAAAAGGATGCAGGAACATTTTTGCAGCAGATGACCTCCAACACCCAATATTCAGAACCTAAGCCCATTGCAAAACTGTAGAATCAGCACCAGAAGGAATGGGTGCCAAACTGAACCCTTTGCAGGCTGAAACATGACAAGACTGTTGAGGTGGCAGTCCAAAAATGGTAGCTGGTAAGCAGCAAAAAGTCAGCATGCTAAAAAAGGAACCCAGGACTAATCTCAATCAGCAAATTGTCCTCTTTCTCTGGTCCATCTTGCCAGAGATTTGTACACCCTGAATTTACAGATGGTATCCTGTTGTCTCTGAGCTTCAGCAGTGAAAACCAACACTGACAGACTTGTTCTGATGAATTGTGGAGTCAGACCTCTGCCCCTCAAAGAAACACAATATTACAATATGCTGTCAACATTACTAGGCCATGACATCTGCAGCCTGTTAGACAGCGTAACTCAAACTCCCTCCCAGCCTTCAGAGAGACTAATGGCTCAGACAACTTCACCCCTTCAAGGCTCCATAGGTCTGTAGGCATCAGGGCAGGATTTGAATCTGGAACAAGCTGTCTGAAGCCCTCCAACTATTCGTGGGAAAGATCCAAGCCAGCAACATCCCTCAGGACCTCACTCCATCAAGTGGCCACAGTCCTGCTGAAAACTGCTCTGATACTGAGTGGACTGTCAGAGCCAGCTGATAAAACCACTCTATCTGATTGTGAACAATTGCTTACTCCACTTGCATGTCACACAGAGAACAAGAAGTTATACTGGAGGCCTCTATTGTGAAGGTTTGGACCATGGTCACGATATGAGGGAATCTAGAGATAATCAAATTACTGATACTGACTGGATCATATTATAACCAAGAATGGATGGACAAATTTGTAAATTCACCAGCCCGCAACCAAAGTGTCACCACATTTTGAAAAATTCCAAGAGCATGATACCAAAACAAACAAAATTCAAACCCTGGCACCATTTCCCTGTAAAGTAAACTGACATGTGAAGGTCCTCTGCAACTCCTTTAAAATGGAATAGAAACTCATTCTATTCCTCCATGTTGGCCCCATGGTTATCAGTTATGACCCTGAGTCTATGGTGGAGTTTACACAAGATTAAAGAATACCGCCTCACTAATGGACTGTGATGTCAAATGTACCTGCACACGTGTACATGTGGTGAACATCCATGCACAATGCACACAGATGTGGAACTCTACTTTCACAACCTTGAACTGAGCGTAGCCATTTTTCATTAGGCAAAAATATTTAATCACCTCTGTAGGAAAACGTACACATCTATAAGACACCAACAGCATTGTGGCTGGAAACTTGCTATGCTAACATTTATGTAACTCTGTTCTCTTTAATAGGTCTACTCTAGTTGGCCCTAATCATTCAGTTAAAGCCCATACCTTATCCTTCCTCTTCAGGATAAGCGGAAGAGTATTATGTGAGGTCCTTGCACTGTGCATCATCCATCAATGCTACACTGATAAACATGGAGAACAACTGTAGCACATGCCTATTCCGGATATGAAATCTGAAGAAGAAAGTGATTTTGATTTGTTTCTGGTATCCAAAAAGGGATAAAGATCTCCTTACTACCTGAAAGTACTATATTGATGACAACCTTATGAAATGGTTACGTGGAGAGCTGGCACTTGATACATGGCCAATTGTACTTATTGTCAGATTGGCTTCTGTCACCACTGAATATCTATGTACTTGTTAATAACATGGACATTTTAGATTAAAATAGTACAAGATCTTACAGTGTAACTGATTCTGTTCATGGAAAATAAGCAAGATTGCTGTTCATCAGAATTTCCCCCCTCCTGCCTTATTCACTAAAGATTACACTACCGATTCTTTCAAAATAACAGCTTTGTGTGTATGCATGTGTAATTTATTGGCCTGTGACAAGATGGCTGAGATGCAACATCTGGCTGCTCAATGAAGTCTTAGATTTTCACCCAATTTTCCAGCTGGCTTGACATGAAAATATAAATCTAAACTTGATAAATACCAACCACTGTTACTATGTTGGAGAAATTAATTTCCAAACTCTATTGTAAGTCCGTGTAGCAATCACGGTTGCAGACAAGGAGCAACCATCATTTTGGTTTTGTCGGGCTTTTGGCAATAAACAGCTATCACCTCTATCTCTCTTCTGCACAGGATTTCATTTGAGGGATATGCAAATATGTGAGGTTGTTAAAGTAACTGATTGCAGAAATGTGTAATCAGGAAAAAGATGTTAACTCTTGTGCCCTGGATAAATTCCAGTTCAGGTTAATGATTCTCTCTCCTTCCTTCCTTCCTTCCTTCCCTTGATGTTTGCTTTATATAGGAAAGTGACATCACCAAACAGTGCACCTGAGATATGTTCCCAATCACCTTTGTACAGATTTTCACATTCCTTCCTTTGTTGTTATGGATGTACAAGAAGAGGAAAGAAAATAAAAAGATAAATTGAGATTTTCACAGTCCTTATGAAGTCTGTAGTGGATATGCCTGTTTAGGAATACATAAAGATATAGTTTGCACATTTTCAATGGAAAAGAACTACAGAATTTCTTTTTAAAAAGAAATGAAATGTGGCAAAAACTCAATTTGGTAGATTTGTCCATCTCGATGGAGGGCTTTCCATGCTTAAGCTATGCAAAGCATGAGTTAGAGTCCATGTGTATTCAACCATATTAAGGCTGCATTATGGTTGCCATATTTCTTTTTCCTGAAAATCTTCAGTTTTAGCAACTATATGGCAAGGTGGCACAACACATGTGGGATTGGGCACTCAATTGGAACCCCTTTCCCTACAAAATACAGTGGAAAGCATGGGCCATTGTGATAGCTTGCATAATAGTAATCTTCCATCAGCAGAGTTCTGCATCAGGGTCCCACAGTATTGCTCTGGTTCTCATAGAAGAAGCAAATCTTTCTGTGTGCTGTACTACTTGAGATTTCTCATTTGACAGAGTATCCCTCAGCATATAACACACACCCAACTACCAAGTAAAAGGTTAGGTTAAATCTAACATTTAGGATTGCTGTACTTCCCCTCCACCCAATGAGGTAGGTTATGGACAAGAATTCAGGCATGTGAGCACCACAGTTTCATGCTGTGATCCTATATCAGGGTTGTATGCTGTCCGTCTCTGCATGTAGAGTTGCATGATGATAGTGTTGTGCAACCCTTGTGTTAAATGGCAATGTTGTGCTACCAAATGCACAATTCAATGCACAACTGGATGTGCAAATTAATGTACCACCCAGTGCCTAGACACATGATGAACATCACCACATGCAACATTCCCCTTCTGCAATCTGAATGTGGACATTCTACAGAACTACCCAACCATTTTCACAGAGAGAAATACACACTCATACAATGTCAACACTATTCCAGCCATTGTCTGTAGTGGAAGAGCCCCCAATTAGAGTTACTTTTCAATGAGAAGTATGGTCTAGAAGTTATGAGAAGATGAGAGTTTACTAGTAAATGTAGTTGAAACCCTTGAAAACTCTATTCCAGTGGTTCTTAACCTGGGGTCCAGGGACCTCTGGTAGTCCACAGGGCCCTCATAAGGGGTCTGGGAAGGCCTGCTGCTAGACACCAACAGCAGTAGCAGCAATAGGAATAAGGCAGTGGGGGGCGTTTCGAGGGTGCTGAAACGGCTTCCTTGCATGCAAACAAGGGAGCAGTTTGGGCATGTGCATACATATCCCTGCTGCCATATCCTCAATGAAAGGGACACAGCAGCAAGTGTGTGTGCATGTCCAAACTATGGCTCTTTCTGCACTGCAGTCATGTTGTGAAGTGGCCTTGGGAGCTTCATGTGATTGCGAGGACCGTTTCACATAACGTCTTTGTAATTGTGTGGCGCTCCTGAGGCCAGTAGGTGGTGATCACATATTATATCATTTTCGGCTTGTTGCCAAAAATGATGCGTGATTGTGCATCCCTCCCAGGCCCCACACACACTTACCTTGCATACAGAGGCTCCAGACATGCGGCGATCGTGCTTCCTCCCCAGTGTAGCCTGGGAAAGTACCTGGCTATGCTGCGGAAGGAAGGACTGGAGCGCTCACGCTTCCTTCCGGCCAGCACAGAGCTGGTGTGGAGGAGAAGCAAAGGGGATGCGAGTGCCTCTCGGAAGATGCTTCTCACGTGATCCCCTAGTGCTGACGCTGGAAAAAGGTAAGGTGCAAAAAGGACCTATGACTCTTGAGACCAGGGTTTGAATACCCACTTGGCCATGGAAACCCACTGGGTGACCTCAGGTAATTCACATTCTCTCAGTCTCAGAAAAATCTTGCCAAGAAACCTCATGATTGGTTTGCTTTAGGGTCAAAGGGGAGAGACATGATGGCTAGAAAGAACTTCCCCCTGTCAGTGGCAGTTTGTTGTCATATGCCTTCAAGTCACTTCCAACTTACGCCAACACTAAGGTGAGCCTATCACAGAGTTTAGGGGTTTTTTTGGCAACTTTTCTTCAGAGACAGTTCCTCTTTGCCTTCCTCTGAGACTGAGGGAATGTAACTTGCCCATGGTCACCCAGTGTCTGAGCAGGGATTTGACTCCTAATCTCCAGAAATAAGCCTTTAACAAACAAATAAATAGGTATTTGAAAAATTTAATAACTATTTAAATCTAAATTTAAATATTTAAATTTGAGTTAAGTCTTGGGGGACCCCTGCAATAAATTATATTTGCAGGGGGTCCCTGGTAAAGAAAAAGTTAAGAACCACTGCTCTATTCCATTCAGCTTCCATGGCGGTCAGTCAGCATTCCACACCCACTATTCAGTCTTCATTGTATTGCTTTAGTCTCTTCTTTGTCCACTGCTTCCCTAAAGATTTCTACATTTCTTCAAATCTTGGGACGACTTCAAGCATGCTTTTCGCTTCCAATTCTGTTTGAGTATGGTGTCGTCCTGGCTACATAAGGATTCATAGTCTGAGAATGAATGGAAGCAGGTCTGAGGAAAGGTGCAGAAAAGGGCAACCAAATTGATCAAGGGACTGGAGAAACAAGTGCAGATGTGCTAGCAATGACACCTGGCCTGAGAGTCCCATGCCAGATGGCTCTGTCTGACAGCTGCCATGTTAGCTTCCTTCAGTGCCCAAGAGTGACAGTAGGTCAGGCACTATTCTGGAATCTTAGGAAACTGAAATAACAACTTCCCAGTTGCCCTTGCAACACTGCTCTCTGCGTCAGCACTTTAGAGATGTAATTTTTCATTAATTTTATCCTTGAAGGAAGCAACGGGTAATTTTGGAATTTTTTCCCCCTTCTGTGAGAAAGGTTTTGAAAACTGCAATATTTGAAGACTCCTCACACAGCCAGCATGGTGGAGAGGTTTGAGCATTGGATGATGATCCTAGAAACCAGGTATTGGTTCCCTGCTCAGCCATGGAAACTCACTGGATGACCTTGGGCTCATCACACACTCTCATCCCTCAGAAAACCCTATGCTAATTTTGCTTTAGGGTTGCTATTAGTCAGAAACATCTAGAAAGCACACAACACAACAATTCACAATCCAGGACTTATTCTTTGCAAAATTTGCATCTTTTAATTTTTATTTTTATTTTGCACAGACAGAAGCATTTTCTGTGCATGAAACAGCATTTTATTCATATAAAATAACATTTTAGCACATAAATATTTTATGTGCAGAACAAGCTATTTCTCGCACAAAGAAGTGCTGTAGCTAGGGACTTATTCTGCACACAAATCACACTTTATTTTGCAGAAAACAGCATTTTTGGCACAGGAAACAGCTTTTATGACCATCCTTGGGGAAGTGTCCTTTTTTATATATATCCGTACACAACTCTCAGGAAGTCCCAGAGCACAGGGCCTGCTAAGCATCACTTTGATCAAGGTCTCCTCAACTTGGAGCCAACTATGCACTATTTCATTTTAATATGGAATTTATTGGTCTTGTTGTCACCTCTCAAGCCCTATACAGCTTAGCTTCAGGCTATGTGGGAGACCATATCTCCTCATATGAGCCTGCCCATCTTCTGAGATCCACTGGAGAGGCCTGCTCAACCTCACCGCCTTCATAGGTATGGTGCCTGGGGACATGAGATAAGATCTTCTCAGCAGTGCTGCATTATGGATTTTGTAGGCCTCTGGCACTCTTGCATTCAACTCCCCGCCTTGTAGGCCCTAAATTTTCTGTGGACCCTAAATCTTTTGTAGGCCCTAGGCAGTTGGACTAGACATTAAGACAAGGAGCAATGGATTCAAGCTTCAGGAAAGGAGATTCCACCTGAACCTCAGGAAGAACTTCCTGACGGTCAGAGCTGTCTGGCAGTGGAATATGCTGCCTTGGAGTGTGGTGGAGTCTCCTTCTTTGGAGGTTTTTAAGCAGAGGCTGGATGGCCCTGTGTTGGGAGTGCTTTGATGTGGGTTCCTGCATGGCAGGGGGCTGGACTGGATGGCCCCTGTAGTCTCTTCCAGCTCTATGATTCTATGATTCACTGTGCCTAAAGTGCCTAAAGGATAAGATGGCTCTGCTTCTCAGTGACTGTCCTAGACTTTGGAACTCCCTCCTTATGAAACCTAGAAGGGACCTTTCCTTGCTGTCCATTAATCAGCCTGCAAAAGCCCTTTCTGTACCATACCTAAATGGCGTGTTCTTCCATTACAATCTCAGCATTGCCATTTCTGTGATGGTGTCAGGTTAGGAATGCTTTCTTCTGCACCCTTTTACCTTGAGTAGATGAATAGCATTACTGCCACTGGTGTTCCTTCATCATTAACCACTCTCTTTCTCCCTCCTTTCCCTGCCCCACAGCTCAAGGTTGGTCAACAACAACAACAGCACATGCAGTCATTATTGGGACTTCTTTTTTGAACTACAGTGAGTGTAGTTCACTGTGAGGATTGTGGGAATTGTAATTTAAAAAAGAATGCTTTCCCAAGCAATCTGTTGTTGTGTGCCTTCAAGTTATTTCTGACTCACGATGACCCTAAAGCAAATCTATCATGGGATATTCTGGAAGCTGATAGAGTGTGGTGCATCCAAGATCACCCAGTGGGTTTCCATGGCCAAGCAGGGAACTGAAGCCTGTCTCCAGGGCTGTAGTCCAATACTCAAACCACTACATCACACTGGCCATACATATAGTATAAATACAGTAAAAACCTTGCAAGTATACCACAAAGAGAGTCACAGGCCTCTTCCACACGGGGGAATTAAAACAGCGCAGTGCGTCCTCTACGGAGGTTGTCTGCACCTCGGAGCAGACTAGATTCGGACTACTTACCAGAGATCTGCACCTCAGTCCTCTCTGAAACACCCCCAACTGGTCCTCCAGTGCACTTTTTAGAGACCGGAAAAAGGAGATTTCTCATTTTTCTGGAGTGCACCATTGCGTTCCTGCTCCCTTGTGCAGATTCGCAGGCTCGCACCAATGCAAGCCTGAGATCTGCGGAGGGCGGGCTTTAGGCGTGGCGAGCTTTGCGGTGGTCGGAACCCACGACCAACTGGAAGCCGCCATTTTGGAAGCCGGAGGACTGCGGATCTAAGACCTTGCACTGCTCCGATTCACCCTGGGCCAGACTGAGGAACCAGAAGATCCAGTGAGTAACAGCACGGAGCGATTCCCTCGCCTTGTGCAGAAACGGCTACAGTTTCTCATGATAGATATTTAGCACTGCCTTGTGCCCTTAACCTACTTATTGTAAACAAACTTGTACTGCTTTGCTTTGCTTCCAACCTGTCGAAAGAATCAGACCCAATAAACTCTGCCTTGCCAGGTTTGGAGACTGTGCAAGCTTGCCACAAAACTTATTTCCTGTGACCTCACATTTTAATTACTAAAGCAATCAGCTTCTCTTTACCCCTGCTAGATATTTTACAGTTGACATATTTAACCTCTAGACCTCCTCATTCCCACAAAATCAACTTCTCACATTAGAATATGGAATTGCAATAAATATAGGAACTAATTGGCTTGAAAGAATGCATTAGGAACATTGTGTTGGGTCATTAATCGGTGCCTGGGTGTTTTAGAAATGCAAAATGTATTTGACTGGTTCTTCTAACTGTGCATGAATAATAAATAGGAGAATCTGTACTCCAGTGCAAAGCCAATGGCGGAGGGAAAGAAACCCAATATGCACTTACCAAACCAACTTTTAATGAGCATGTCAACAATTCAAAGGCTTCTTCTATGCAAATGGAACGATTTTGTTCCAGATTTTTTTGTTTTGTTTGCTTTGCTTCAAGATAATGTCTGTTATGTTGACACACGGCCAATTATGTTGGCATTATTCAGTCTGAATGCTCATTTTTATTATTTTAATGGCCACTCTGCAAAATGAACTCTGATTCTTGATTCATCAAGAATTTAATGAGTGTATCAGATTTGCAATCCTGTAAGACTGACACAGGCTGAATCAACCACCTTCACCCAGCCTGGCTCCTATCTCTTAAGGTGAACTTGGGGTGGGGGAGTCAGGCCAGAAGACATTAGTTGAGTCTCCACGGCTAAGTAGCCAATTTAGATCATTGTCAAATAATTTCTTTTAAAAAAATAAAAACAAAAACAGTGAAATGAAAACAGAAGGGCAGGATGTAATGATGACAATCAGAAGAATAATCAGAAAATGTTGTTAATAGATAGGTTTTTAGTTGATGGTGGAAGTGCCCACCAATGGGAGCCTTCTGTTTCATTAAGGAGATTATTCCATGCAATGTACACTGCAGCAGAGAAAGCTCTTCGCCATGCCCACAAACAAACAAGCCTTATTAGTCCATGCGATGACAAAGGGAGTCCTCGCCTTCCAAAACCTAAAATCAGGACTTGGACTCCCTCAGTCTAGGAGAGGTACTGCAGATACCAGAGATGGAAACTAATACATATTCTGCATATTTTTTAAAAAAGAATTTTACACTTCCTACACTGTTTTTTTAAAAAGTTTTTATTATGAAGGATGAAGTTTTTTGAAATAGAATCTCTGTTACCTGCAATCACAAGTGGGGAGAATTACCCTTCATTTTGGCTTAAATCCTATTGCTTGTCCGAGAAGAGTAGAGCCATTAAATCAATTGGGCTTATCTATGGCCCTTTCCACACGGGGTAAAAAAAACGGCTCAGGGTGACCTCATCCGGAGGTCGTCTACACCGTGGAGCGCGCTAGAGTGGTTTAAATAGTGGAGGTTCCACACCTCAAACCGTGCTAGCGCGGCCGCAAGGAGTGGCGCGGCGCGTTTTTTAAAAACCACATTTTATGTGGTTTTTACAAAACGCAAGTGCGCTAACCCGTTGCAGCGCCCCGTGTGAAACTGCAGGGACGTGCTAGCGCGTCCCTGCAGAGCTGCCCGGGGGCAGGCTTCCGGCTGGCGTGCTGCCCTGATTGGCGGAGCGCCGCCGGAAGTCGCCGGCCGCCATTTTGGGCGCCGCCAAACACCGCCGAAACTCGCCAGCGTGTGGAGCGGCGAACACGCGCTCCCTGCAGGGACGGAGCAACCCGTTTTCAGGTAAGATCCGTCCCTGCGTGCGCTGCCCCGTTCCCCCGTCCCCCGTGTGGAAAGGACCTAAGTCTTAACTCACATTCATCAATTGATTAAATAAATCTACTCTAGATGGGACCAGCCAGTAACATTCAGATCATTGTCTGTTCCATCTGCTCCATCACTTTTTCACTGTTTTCTGCTACACATATATTTCATTTTTATTTATTCATTTTATAGCCTGGCATTTTCCTGCCTATGAGACTCAGCTGAGACCTGAATCTGGCTGTTTCAGGAATAAGCAAGGTAATGCTCTCTAGACCCAATAAATATGGCCAGTAGAGAGGAAATGTGGGATGCAAGGTCCAAAACACATAGAATATACCAGGTTGTTCACCCTTGTGTCACCCCACAAGGTGGGTGACTCAGAGGTCCGCTCATGGTGCCAGTATCTCCAAGGAATGGTGGGGAATTATAGCTAAAAAAAGAGGACACCTGTGAGGTGGGTGGTGGTGGTAACCTTACAGGATCTTTCCAGCTTTGTATACTGATATTAATGCAGAGACACTGGTTGGAGATTCAAAGAATGTTTCATTGTGGAAATCACAAACACATGCAAGATTCAAGCAATCTCACAACCATGTAAGGCTAATTGAAGAAAAAGAAGGAAAAATTGGATAGTGAGAGGTTGGGGCTAAGTGGATGATATTTATCTATCCTGAAGAGGAGAGGCAAAGTGATGTGGCTCTGAATATAGTTCTAAGAGTAGCACAGGAATAGGCATCTGAGCAGCAGAGTTACAACCTGTGTCAAGTATATTATGAGTTGCCAGGCTCGGAACCAGAGTTTAAATACTCCTTTTCTGCCTTCAAGGGGAAGATCTGAATGACTCTATGATAGAACAAACAATGGGGTCCAGAACAGTCTAATGGCTTTAGCATTAGGTGACAAAACATTGATAGGAATCATGATAGCTTCTTAATATCTGTGCGGATAAGAAAATGAAAGAGAATTCTGGTGGGAAGAGATGGGAACAGGTTGATGACCATCAGTTGCTCTATTGAGGCAATTTTGTGTGCTATTATGTTTGAAACTTGAGTCATTGAGGGGATCATCACAGGTTCATCAGCACCAGAGCTTCCTGATTGACATCTTGAACTTATGATCTGGCCATACCCTGAGGTCTCATCTGGCCTAGTTTTGCATATGCGCAGCCACTCCTCTTTGCCACCATGGCTTTTCAGCCATAACAGTGTAAGATTTATATCTGATTTGCCAATTAAATAATGTTCATTGCCAATTATGTCATTGAGTGGGGGTATACAGCATGGTAACAACTGGACTGTACAGCTGGCTTCTACATTCCAAGGAATTCAGTAAGCATAGCTATAATCATATTGCTGACTATTTAATATCCATGCTGGACCCATGGGTAACGGAGACTGGATTTGGACTCAATCTCCTTTATCTTTCTTGGAAAAGTGCTCATTTTATGAACTAATGAAATAATCTTACATACTATCAGGACCATAAAAAATGAATAAATAGAAGCTATATATGTGCTGCCTTTTGACTAAAAATGAAAAGCCAATGGATTGATAGCTTGCCTTCAAAGAGAAGTATGTTCTTATTACCTGTACTTGTATTGAGCACAACACTGACACCTGATGATGCATAAAAATTATTAATAAGACACATTAACATCACCCTTCTGGCTTATTTTAAAATTCAGTCATTGGATGTTTAAGGCTTTCTCTTCCATGGCTTTTGCAGAGCCATGAATAATCAGTGACATTTGGTAAGCAGAGCAGTCTCCAGCCATTCCTAACTCATATTTATTGGGTTGTATAGGAAATGTAGAGTAATACAGCCATATAAAGACAATGGCCATGTTTGCAAGCTCATATCTCAGTTTAATATCTGAATTAAGGGTATTCTTTTTGCCCATGTGTGTACCCACATCCCTTCTCCTTTCTTGACACACCATAGTTGAACCAAGAAGTCTTTGGTTAATCATGAGCCATTTTCACACTATACTGTTATAGTGCTATTATTCTACTTTCAACATTCTGTGGGATTCTAGGATTTGTAGTTTACTGAGGCCAAAGAGCTCTCTGGCAGAGAATTCTAAATGCCCCTCCCTAAACTGCAAACCCCAGGATTGCATAGGACGTTGAAAGTGGAATGATAACACTATAACAGTGTAATGTGGAAATGGCCCTAGTTTCTCATTTTATTTGAGTCAGGAAACAGTGGTTACTAGGATTGAACAAGCTGGGATCTTGATCTAACTTCAGATGCTGGTAATCCGAATCTGGTTTAGTTTCAGTGAAATGGAAAACTATGATTAAACATAGTCACCTTGGCTTATTGCATCATGCCAAAGAGGAATGAGGGATGGGACAGTGCAAGGAAATAGCAAGTGGACATTAATATTTTGGTTAATTAACCTAACATATGAAACTTCATGCACAGCCAAAATTTGACATATTACTTAGTAGGAGGTCTTATGCTAGACTACAGAGAAATTTTGAATAGATTTGTTTTGTGTGTTTTAGTGTAAATTCCACAGATCCACACACACACTTGAAAGGAGATGCATAATGTTTGTCCCATAATTAGACTACTGGAATGGACTATTTATGGACCTCTCCTTGAAAAATGTTCAAGGTAGCACACAATGTGGCAGCCAGATTGTTGTTGGTTGTGCTCTTTAGTGAGCATGTGTCAGTTCTCTTGTTAGAATTGCAGTTTCTAGTTTGCTTCTAAAGTGAAGTCGAGGCCCTGAGATTGACCTCCGAAGGCCACAATGACTCAGGACCAGGGTATATGAAAGACTGCTTTCTCCCATATGATTGTTCTTGAAATCTGAGATTCTCAGCAGACAGTCCTGTTGCACATCCCACTTCTTCACAGACAAAGGTTGGTGGGTATACATGACAGCTTTTTTTTTTTTCTGTACCAGGACCCCAACTGTGAAACACTTCCCAAAGGAAGTCAGGCTGTTTGTTTTGCATGGCCTTCTGTCCTTAAAACCAGGTGTGGCTGTGTCATATTGGGGTTCATGCCAGCCTCCCAAGGTTGACTCTCATCCTTGAAAAAGGCTGGTAATTCCTCCAGCATTATTAATTATGCTGCCACCACCCATTGAATTCTGAATATCTGAGCAGTACAGCGGGAGCCTGTTCAGTGGATTACCAATCCCTGTGTTTAAGGACCCTTCCTTCCCTCTCACCTCCCCCCTCCTGAGTGAGAGAAATCTTATCTAGCGTGTGCCGAAGTATGGCATGGGAATGGAGAGGAAACAGAGGTTTTACAGAAAGCATTTATTCAGGGCATGCAAATAAACAAGACAATAATACACATGAGAGGCTCCCCACTCCCAGGCACACTTAAGTTACAAGTAGTTACAAAAACAGATATAGAAGCACAGATACATTCTTTAGATCAGCCAACTCCAAAATCATTAAAAGCTTAATGTGGCTAACTACTTTATTCTAGTACTCACAGATGTTCATAGGCTTAGATGTTCTAAGAGAGAAGAGAGAGGGCAGGAGGCGGGGCATGCCTGCAGCCTGCGACTGGCCAGATCTCATCTCTCGGAGGTATCCCTTTTTTTTCTCTTTGTTCTTCTCTCTGCCACATGGCCTTCCTGAAGTTTTATAACTTCTCCCCAGAAGCATCTCGAAGCATCTCCAAGATGCACACCTCTTCCCTTGCGGTTGGTCAGTTCTCACCCTGTGCCCTGTGATGTTGACCCACACTAAAATGTAATCTAATCCCAACACCTCATTAACCCTTGGTTTACCAGAAGAGGGAAGTACCCCCTTTTACTAAGTCTAGATAATGGGAAGCCCCATTATCACAGGCTGATCTGGCTGTTTTAACTGCATTCTTAAGGCATTATTTTAGTCTGCTTTTAAACACTTTTAATTGTGCATTTAATGTTCTACATGTTTTTGCCTTTTGTGTGCTGAGAAGTGATAGGTAAATACTGTAAAGAAAGGAAGGTATTTGGTGCAAGGGTCACAACTTTATTTGCTAATAAAAGTCTGCAACCAACTATTATTTCAATTAAATATGCATACCATTTCAGGCACCATATTACTAGAGAGAAAGATAGGGATGGTGTGTGGATAAAAAGGATTGTAACACTAGCATGTTAGAGAATACTAATACTAATACCATTTCCACACGGGGATAAAACCCCGCGGTGCAAAGACCAGACACGGAGGTCGTCTACACCGCGGGGTGCGCTAGGGCAGACAAAAAAGGGGAGATTTTAAACCTCACACCGCCCTCGCATGGCTACGCAGGTGGTGCTCCGTGTTTTATAAAGACCACCTTTCAAGTGGTCTTTATAAAACCTCACGCGTGCTACTCCATCGCAGCGCCTGATGAAGAACTGCAGGGACGTGGTAGCACATCCCTGCAGAGCTGCCCGGGGTGGGCTTCCAGCCGGTGCGCTGCCCCGATTGGCGGAGCGCCGCCGGAAGCTGCCGGCCACCATTTTGGGCACCGCCGAGCGCT
Source organism: Iguana delicatissima (assembly GCA_948472985.1). Taxonomy (NCBI): domain Eukaryota; kingdom Metazoa; phylum Chordata; class Lepidosauria; order Squamata; family Iguanidae; genus Iguana; species Iguana delicatissima. The sequence continues at coordinate 696,682 of CAOKZL010000261.1, read as the reverse complement.
GCCAAATGCTGGCAACGTTTAGAGCTGCGAACTTGTGCTGCTCTCGGTGGGGATGGAGCCTCCCACTTCATGGTAAGCTCCATCCCCGCGTGCGCTGCCCCGTTTCCCCTCATGTCCACCCCCTCCCCATGTGGAAAGGGCCTAAGAGAAAATGGGAGACAAGATGCAGGCTTGCAGCTGAAAACCACTATGAACAAAAACTGGCAAAATGTGAGGACAAAAATGCAAAGTAAAATTACTCTTATGTTGTTGTTGTTTTGTGCCATCATGTCTGCTCTAACTTATGGTGACCCTATGAGTAAGAGATCTCCACAAGCCCTGCTCAGTTACTGAAAACCAATGACCATAACTTCCTCTATTGAATCAACACAACTGCAATGCAGTTTTCCTCTTTTCCTGGTGCCTTCTACTTTTCTCAGCATTATCAACTTCCCCTAAAGAGTCATGCCATCTCATGATGTGTCCAAACTACATCAACAAATGTGTGCAAACTTGTGTGTTTAGCAAAGAATACTGAAGATGTGGTATTCCCTCTAAAATATGGCCTACAGCACCTGCTGTTCATTGGTGGTCTTCCATCTAAGTTCTATCCAGGCCTGATTCTACTCATCTTCCAAGATCAGATGGGATTTGGTGCCTTTAAGACATTTAGGCCCTCCACATTAGGAAATATTTTCCGTTTAAATCCTATTGGTTTGTCCCATCTAGAACAGACCCATTGTATCAGTTAGTGAATGGTGAGTCAATGTATAGGAAAATCCCATTGATTCAAGGGACTTATTCTAGTTAGCATTCTCCTTAGATCAAACGATAGCATCTTGGTCTATATCAGTACAATTTCACTCATGTATTATATTCTTCTTCTTACATATGTACAGATCCTTATACACTGTTTGGCATTACTTGATGGTCTAAAACAGAGGCGGATAGAGTGCAGCCCATGACTCACATGTGGCCTGTGAAGCCCATTTTTTCAGCCCATGAACCCTCCCAGAAGATCCTCAATGCTCCTTGACCTCCCAGTTATCATTATTATCACTGGTCTAATGAGATTGGTCTTATCCTTCTGCTTTTTCAGCTCTCCAAATTTTGTAAAGCTCAAAAAAACACACTAAAATATGTGTAGAAATGCATATTATAGGGTAAATTAAGTTATTAGCTGAGCACTTTCATAGAAAATCAGTTCAGAAATGGATATTTGGTGAGAAAATGTGCTCAACAATGAATCTTAAGAACATTTTTTTTTTTTTTGGTGTGACTTTAAAAATGCAAATTAATGTGAAAATTGGAGAGAACTGGCTAAGAAATGAAAACACACATAACTGGCATGGACTGGAAATAGAATGAACCGTCCATCCCTGCCCCAAGATTTTATTAGAGCTTATTGATCTTTTTTAAAATCCACATTAAATTCTCATTTGCTACTTGAACATGAAAGAAATGGAAGGCTTAAATTAATGAAACCAGGAGTAATTATTTCAGGATAACATATTATGTGACATGGCCTAAAAGAGAGCAGAAAGGATGCCCTAACCCAGCAGCATGCAGAGACACAGACAGAGACACACAGAGGCACATTGCTTCATTTCATCTCTATCCAAAACCAGTTTTAGTAACTCCTTCAGACATAAAGTCCCCAAAGCCCTCCAGTGGGCTGAAATACTAAGCATTGTTACACATGCATTTAAAGGGGCAGGCAGAGTTGTAAGAAACTGGACACATTTCAGTGGTTTCTAGTTCTGCAGGGGCAAGAACATGATGGAAAGCTCCTTGTCTGGAGCTCAGTCTTGCAATTATCTCCGAGAGTATGATATAAGAAGTAGACAAACCAGAATCATCAAGCTGGAAGGGGCCCCATAGGCCATTGACTCCAACCCCAACTCAGGGAGAAATTGCAGCTAGAGAAAACATAGCAGGTAGCTGTTCAGCCTCTTTTTGCAGATGTCCAGGAAAGATATCTCCCTACCTCTCTAAGTAATACGTCCCCTTGTCCCTACTGAATGTGGGATTCAATCTTTGTATGAAACATAGAACTGACAAATCAAGACCACTGCAGGGCCTGAGAGTGTTACCCCAAAATGTGGGTGACTCGGGATTCACCTGCTATGTCAATGCCTCTCTGAAATAGTGGGGAATGTTAGCTCAAAGAGAAGGCCTGAAAGAGGGAGATAACCTTGCAAGAACTTTTATAACTGTGTATACTAGTACTAATACAGGAAAAACCAGCTGAACATTTCAAATGTAAGCTTGTTTGCTTTATTGGGGAAATTAACAATGGCACACACACAGGATCCAAGCAGTCTCACCATCACACAAGACTAGCTGAAGGAAAAGGGAAGAAAAGTTTGGATAGTGAGAAGTGGATGATATTCACCAATCCAGCAGAGAAGAAGCAAAGAAGTGATTACGGCTTAGACTAGAAGTCCAAAGGTAGTACAAATTGGTAATTAGAGCTGCAGAGTGATGGTCAGTACTATGAGTCAGCTATTCCAAAATCAGGGCTTTAATGCCATGTTTCTGCCTGGAGGGTGAAGGTGTTTATGGTTCTCTGACAGTACAAACAATGGGGTCCAGAAAGGACTAATGATCTTAACATTTGATGACAAAGGACTGACGGGAATTCTGATAGCTCCTTCATTGCTGAGCAGGAAAGGGAATAAAGTGAGACTTTGCCAGGGAATGAGGAGAAGGTTGAAGATAATTCATTTAGTTTCAGATTCCATTGTCTCTGGAGGTTGAATTGTTGATGGACATTTGCTGGAGTTCCCCGATGATTTCCTAACTATGACCTGGCCATGCTTTGAGGTCCTGCTTGACCTAGTTTGTACATGTGTTCGCCCAACCCTTCCTTTTAGCCAGCATGGCCATGCAGCCATAGCAGAGTATAATTGATATTTTTGCCAATTAAACTGTATCAAAATGTGGGGGTGTATGGTCTGGTAACAAGAAGTCAGGATCAAAACTTGATGCCTGTAGTCATGTACTTCTGTTGCTATTGGGGAAAAATAGGAACAGGCAAAGTGGACTCCTTGGAGAGTCTACAGCTCTATGGGGATCAATAGTAATAGATGATATTATTTCAAGGCAATGCTCTCACCGTGGGTTTCTCCCACACTTGGGGCCCGTGAAGAGAGGACCCAGGGCCTGACACTCAGGACTAGGACCTGAGATTCAGGAATGCTGTTCTCACCCCTTTGAAAGCAAACAAACAAACAAACAAACAAAAAACCTAACCCTAAATGCATGTTACAGTATCCACATATTTATTCCTTCCCCTACTTTATTTTTGCTGATGTCCCTCTGTTCCCTTCCTCTGTATCTGGCCCTCATTTCCAGTCTACACATGGAACAGAGGCAATTTTTAAAATATATATATATATATAGAGAGAGAGAGAGAGAGAGAGAGAGAGAGAGAGAGAGAGAGAGAATTCCAGGCATCCAGGAATCACACTGTGAATGAGAGGATGTCATGATGGCACACAGTCAATATGATTACTACCAGGGGGGAAATAAAGCAGCATGATGGTGGCTGAAGAAACTGTGCAAAGCTTATTGTGTCGGCAGGCTGTGCTTCTGAGGGTAGTTTCATCTGTCTTTGAAGTGACATGAGATATGAGAGGAAACATACTGAGGCAACTGGAGTGCTATTCAAACATTCCTAAGCATGTTGAACATGTACACGAGGTGGGAGAGTGTGTTAACACCATCCCCTCTGTCATCAATTCTTTCACTCTCAGTATGCATATAGCAGCATCCTGTTGGTATCTTATGCATATCTAAGTTCCTTTATGCATGTGGTTGGATATCTTTATCCAACATATGACATCCATATTTAGTTCAATGTAGCCCCTTTCCGTACCATATGTTGATCCCACAACTTCCTGGTGTCATCCTGGCAGTGCTATTGCCAGGATGGGACCAGGACCCAAACATTCCCCTTCACACCCAGCCAGCTGCTGGCAGATGGATTGCATTCTGGACATGCTCCTTCCTTCTGTTGTGCAGCTGGCCTCTTCCTGCACTGCACTGAGGAAGGAAGTGCTTGAAAGCACTTGAAAGCACTTCCACCCTTCCTGCATGGCCTCACCTGATGTGATCATTGCAGTAAGGGAGGCCATTACCAGATTTTTTCTGGTAGTGGTATACTGTATGATCACAATAGCTGGGGATGTGAAAGGAGCAGGACTGTGATGACATCATGAGATGGCATATGTCGTGGACTAGCAGCAATGTGTCCCCATGCCAGGATGGTGCATCATGAGGAAAGGGCTGTAGTGAAAGTAAAGGCATAAATGTTGTTGCTAATGTCCATGAAAATGTGTGTTCTCATCTAATGTGCATGTGTCTTGTTCTACTAAAAAGTTGACAGTCCTCTTTCATTTAGGGAGAGAAGACTCCCTCTCTCTGGAGTATTCTGGGAGACTGTGATTCAAATTTTTGGTGAGAGATGGAAACCCATGGCCCTGGGTAAGTCAGGGTTTCTCATCCTAGGAGGAATGCAAATCTTCTCTGCATAAATCTTGCCAAGAAAATCTTTCCCGAGAAAACAGGGTTATGTTACCCTGATTTCTGGGTCCCTTTGGGGGACACCTCAATGCGCTCCACATGATGGGGAATGGAAACTAGCCCAGAGCACAAGCAATAGCAATATGATAAGCAGGGTAACCTAGCGGGGTCTTTTTACCCAGTTTTTATGGGGTCAGACCAAGCCAAAAACTAAATGAAGATGTCCAATAAATGATTTTATTGAATGAAAGTCTCACGCACCAACGCAGTCACTCACACACTCACTCAAGACCTATTAAGAAGCAAAAGAGAGGAAACTGGATAGAGGAATATTGAAGGGTTTGTAGCTGGAGTAATACTGCACCTTTGTCCTGAAGTCCTTGGTCAGGGAAAAACAGCTGAGAAGTGGGGATCAGCACAGAGAGGGCTGAGGGGATTACTCAACAGACAGAGAAACGGTCTGCTGGGATGACCGGGAGTGATCCAAAGAACCACTCAAAAACTGGGACTATTTGTAGGGGAAAAAGTACCTGGAGGGCTAATCCTTTCCCAGGGAGAACAATGGGAGTTGCAACAAGGAAAGAGCTAAACAGTGGTAACTTCCTTTGTGTGATGAGATTACAAGGTGTTGCCAACAGCTGCATTGGGTTGTGGTGTGACCTCATGTAAATGGTCCTTGCCTGATAGGATTTTGCTCAACTTGGGGCAAACACACTATTCCCTCAAGTTGGCTTCTCAGGGGCTGAGGACCCTTTGTTTACTGTGGGTTTGCACAGCCTGAGGTCTCCTGGAGCTACGTGACAGGGGATTTTACTGGCCTGACCTGGTTTTTGATCGTTCGACTGTTGCTGCCTACGTGCTTATCTGGGTGACCTCTCAGGCACATGAAATCATATTTAATATCAAGATTGTAGACCCTGGGACAGGGTTTTCCAGTGGAGTAACAGTTCCCATAAGTCCAAGCTTACTTGAAGGCATATGACGACAGCTCCTTTCATTTATGCATTTGAGTCTCCACTTCAGGTGTTGACATGTTCTGTGTTCAGTCAGTGATAAAAATGATGACTGAGAATGCCTGCATAAGGCCTTGATGACTCTCTACATCCTCCCAAGATGCAGTGCAATATAAATGCCTTCACAGCTCCGTAATAGGAAGTAGGTGTGTGAAAAAATATCACTGTTGCCATGTTGCTGGTAGGGAACAGATGCTTGGGCAGGACAAGATAACTTGCTGAGAGCTCTTCAAATCCCACAAGAGATCTTCCAGTGCTGGACTGAAATACCAAGCACTTTTGTGAGAGGGGTTAGACTGTGTTTTCTGAAATTTTTCAGTACACATTACTTATTGGTTTGGCCCAGTGAGTGGGACAACCCAAAGGAAGTGGCTATACTATTTGAGTTCAGAAAAAGAGGGAGAGCTAAAGCTGGAGAGCAACTGCCATTGACACTATGACTATGATGCTGAAAACCAAGGTTCAATTCCCCACTTGGCCATGGAGACCCACTGGATGTCCTTAGGTGTGTCACTCTTTATTAGCCCCAGAAAGCCCTGTGATAGGTTTGCCTTAGGGTCACCATAAGTCGAAAATGGCTTGGAGAGGCACACAACAATGACCTTTTCAGTTGTGTATTTTGAAGGGAACAAAAGGGTAAATTCTTTGTAGTGGAACTTCTATATTGCATTTAAACCTAATTGCCTTTTCCCTTTCTTTCTTTCTTTCTTTCTTTCTTTCTTTCTTTCTTTCTTTCTTTCTTTCTTTCTTGCAGGTTTTCAGCCTGCATCCAAATGTTGCAGTAATACTGAGCAGCACACGAAGAAGACTTCTGCAAACAAGTACTGCACTGGCAGCTCATTGGATGCATGGAACTTTTGGAACAGTGCATATGTCTTAAGTTTAATATCTAATTCATTGTATTGTTGCTAAAAATATATTGGGACATAAATTGTGATTGTGTTTGCAGTATTGAATTATAGTTGGCCCCACAGAACCCAGAAAGTGATACACAAGCACAAAAGGACAGGGTGATTGATGATAAAGTCACAAACAAATTGCAAAAAAATATCCAAAATCTTTAAAATGAATTGGTACATTTGGGAAACAGCATTTTTTTTTCTTTTTCATTGTCCTATTAACTATGTGAGGGCAAACCAATTCAGAATTTACATCCCCAATGGGAAGTGCTGCCCAGTTGTTTCCAGACCATGGAAAAATTATTGGCTGGGATTCTACATCACAAACTATGTTGTATAACTTTATCAATCTTTGGCTACATTGCAGTGGTGCAATGAAACACTGTTAATGAATTGTGAAGATGCATATCAGGGCATTGTTTCGAGTGCTCCAATGCACATCAGAGACTTGTAACATGCATTGGGCTCTTTTTATGCCCACTGGGGACCTCTCATGCACATCGGCCACTTCTGATGTGCATCCAGTGCTCCCTTTCTTCTCCAGCACTTCCTAACCAGTATCTCAGTGCAGACTATGGAGGGTCCTGATCCATTTTGGTGCACATTGTGCATTGGGCCATGGCACATTAGTCACTCTAACATTGAGCAGCTATTTCTAGTACATAGTAAAATCACAGAGGTTCCAAGATGAATACAGATATTATGGAGTTGTATATGTATGGGCCTTCAAGTCACATGTTGACTTATGGCTTTGGCAAAGACTTAGGCAAAGAAAACTCAGAAGTGGTTTTGCCAGTACATTCCTTTCAAATATATCCCATAGCACCTAATATTTGTTAGGGGTCTCCTATTTAAGGACTAAACAGGGCCGACCCTACTTAGCTTCCAAGATCAGAAAGGATCTGGTGCTTCTAGTTTATTTATTTCCCTGACATGTAAGTCCACTTCCATACTTAATTCTACTCATCATTTTGGACTACAACTGCCAGAATTGTTACCCTAATTCCAAAGTACAGTATAATTGGCGATAAATATCATTTAATTGGCAAGAGATATCATTTCTAATATAAAAATCATACACTTATGGCTGCAAGTCCTGTAGAAAAGGCCTCTAGTTATGCTAAAACAGATTACCTCAACATGGCAGATCATAAGTTAAAGACAATTAGATGGAAAAGCCCCAATGCTGATGGGTTTGTGATAATCCTCTCAATGACCCAACCTCCAATACAATAGTGAACAATATTGTCCTAATGAAGCAACCAATAGGCATCATCCTGTAACCTCCTCCTGTGGAAACTCTCCTTTGTTCCTTCACCTGTCTAGACGTTAAGAGACTATCATGACTCCTTTGTCACCTGAAGTTAAATGATACTAGTCTTAAAAAAAATGTTTTAAAAATGGGTGGAAAATGAGATCCCATCAATGGAAGAATGGTTTAAAAGATTGATGGGAATTGTCAAAATGGATAGTCTTAGATATAGGTTAAAGGGATAAACAAAAAGTTATTTTTTTTCTGAATGGAAATGCCTGATTGACTGTTTAAGAAAAATAAGGGCGAGTCAGTGATAATAGGTTTTTAACTTGCTTATATCTTTAAGTTGTGATATATTTTTCAATGTTATATGAGATGTGCAATATGAAAATAATAGAGGATTTTAATTTGTTTCTGATTTAGGATATTTATATTATTTACAACGTAAGATTTATTAATACTAAGATTTACTAATAATTTTGAGGATTAATCATTATTCTAACCATCGTTGATTATTACTGGTTTATATAATATGATTATAAATACTTACAATTATAGGTATAACTAAGCATGGTTGAAACAGATTTACTGTTTTCAATCTCCTCTTTTAACTGAATTTTGAGGTTTGATGCAAATTTAAATTTAATTTAAAATAACAGAATAATGTTAACAAGTGGCTTGTAATGATTACTATTTTCTTTTAATGATGCTACTGGTGAAAATTTATTTATATATCACAAAATTCTGGCATCAGCACATTTGAGATACAACAGCAATCATTCAATCAATAGTTAACAGCAATATAATAATATCAGAGACAACTGGGAAAAATCAAATACATATTTATTTGAAATACAAAAGGCAACTGGAAGTAATGACTATGAAGTCATGCATGCAACACACTTTTATCAAAACAAAACAAAACAAAAACCAATTGTTGTTGGACAATTATAGATAAGAACACCACGGCAGTTCTACGGTATCACTTTCACAGCCTGGTTTTCAACACATTACAGGTAAATGAAATAAATATATAGGACTACATGGTGGATTCACAGGTTGCTTGTGATCAAGGCTTTTGTCATTCTCTCTCTCCAATCTCATTCATGAAACTTCGTAGAGGAATCTCACTGCTGATATCATCTACCTGCAAAATAATTCTCCTGGCTTTTTCTTCCCACAAACAAAAACATTAATAAAAAAGAAATGGTCTACTTAAACTATGTCTTTTGACTGGTGGCACTACCGATCAGCCGTGTAGAACCATGCACATCTGTATCAAGGGCACACAAGAGAGAAGCAATTACATGACTCCTTCCCCCATCAACACACACACACACACACACCAAGGTTATAATGACTACTAGCAACAAGAATTAACTTTGATTTTACTTAAGGACTGAATATTTAAGTGTAATTGTTTAGTAGGAACTGTTTGGAACAAAGGCGGGAACCAACTTTGTAATTATTTGTAGTCTTTTTTAGTTTGTAGTCGTTTAGTTAGATGTTTATAATTTTGTTATATAGTGTTCTTTCCTATCTGCTGCATTGCTTTTAATTCTTAAGGTTGTGTATTGTCATATATTGTTGTTATCTGTTTATATCTGTTTAATATAAATAAAGGAGAAGGAGAAGATGACACCTGTTAGTCCGGAGCCCTTTTGTTTGCTCTGCCACATTCACCATAAAGCCGGGAAACAGGGTAGCAGCCCAACACTTTGTAGTACCTCGGATGCACGTACGTGGGTCACTCTGTCCATTGGTTCCCAGGTTTTCATGACCTCTGCTACCCTCAAACTCTTGTTTGAACCATCTCATTCTGATTTTCTGCTTCTGTAATGGTAATTATCACTTCAAAATCTCTTCACTACCCAACCTTTCTCTTCTTTCCCTCTTATAGCTTTGTATGACTTGTGAGAGTGTTTGATTGCTTGTGTGTATCTGTGAATCCTCCAATAAAAACATTATTTTGACTTTCAACTGATGTCTCACAATTAGTACTGGTATATACAGGTGAAAAGCTCCTGTGGTTACCCCTCCCCCTTGCAGGCCTCCTTTGAGCTTTAATTCCCCACCTTTCTAACAAGACTCTGGGACTACTGGAGGACCTCAAGGTCCCCCACCTTTTGGGGTAACAGAATCTCACAGCCATCTGAATCAATGAACAGGCTGGCTGGTTTTTTCTGGGTATTATAACCCAACAAATTATATTTCAAGCTCCGGTTCTTTTGTGATAGCAAAATGCACCACCCCCATGAGAAACGCATCCCCAGGAAATGCACTCCCCGCATGCAATGCATACATTGGGAGAATATATTTGTCTTTGTTTGCTTGCCCTCTTAAGATTCACTAAAAAGATGGGTCTCTTTCAGTTAAGGGTAAAAGGTTTAATAAAAAGCTGCTGATTGTTTCCAGCTCATTCCTATTTAATAGCAGTAGTAACCTTGCACAGATGTGGTTAGAATTTTATTTAAGGCATATTAAATCTCTCCCAGTTGTTCCACTACAATTATTTCTCATTCTACTAATCTATAAACAAATGTAAAGCCACATTTTGTATGCTGTTAAACAGAAATGACTGCTAGTGGGCATCCCTCTCCCCACTACCAATTATTTTGGCAAGGGGATATTTAGTTTCCAGAATATTATCTGTAGAAATAAATGGCATATCAGCTGCTTCTTCTTTCTTTTTTCTTTTTTTTTTGTCATCACTTGGGGCTTTACATGTTGATGACTGGAATGTTAATGCAATAAATTTACACTCATATTGTCTTTATGGCTGTATATAATAATAACTCAATGGAGTGGAAAGGCATTGCAGGTGGACAGATGAGAGCTGACTGTGAAAACCAGAAGGGAAAAGAAGTATGTGTTTATTGGTGATTAGAAAGGTGCCTAGGTACAAAAATGGGCCATATTGAAATAGGTTGTTTTGAAAGATGGTCTGATCACTGAATTTGTGGTCATTCTTTTTTTCTTTCCTGGGTCTGGAAGCTCACAGAATCATAGACTGATAGTGTTGAAAGAGAGCTCATGGGCCATCTAATTGAATTGCCTGATCCATACAACCGTGGGCTGGAATCCTATTCAGGTCCTACAGATGTGTTTATTTTCTTAAGAATGCAGTTGTCCTTTCGTGGTTGTTTTATAACAGATGTATCCACATTGGCTTAAGTGGTGCTCCACAAGTATTAACTACAGCACAAAGGCCCTAAATCCTATTATTTATATGCACCAAGAAAAATCTTTGGGTGGAATCTGGGGATGAGAGAAGTTCAACAGTGGAATGCATTCCCTTGGAAGATGGTGGACTTTCCTTCTTTGAAAGTTTTTAGGCTATGACTGGGTGGTCATCTGTTGGGAGGGCTTTGACTATGTATTCCTGCATGATAGAGAGTTGGACTCCATGGCTCTTGTGGTCTCTTTCAACTCTATGATTCTAGACAAGTTGCCGGAAACAAAAAATACAGTTCAATGAGAAAAGGCATCTCAACAGACTGAGACACCATATCGGGCATTGGGAGTTGTTTCACGTTTTGGAACCTTTCAGAATAATAATTTTTTTAAAAAAGAAGTTGCACAGAAGAGATTGTATTTTACCCCAAATCCATTGTTTGTTGCACTGGGGAAGGGTGTACAACATATATGTGTGTGTGTGTGTGTGTGTGTGTGTATATACACACACATACACACACACGCATATACATATATATACACACACACATACATGGAAAATTATTGAAGATAATGCAACAACTCTTGTTCAGTAGAGAGGAAACTTTTTGCAGTGTCTCATTTTTGCATGTTTCCTTTGATGCAATAAGGGAAGACTTACATTTCTTTTATCTACAATGATCCAATGATATTCTTGTTCAGGAAAACTTGTTTAGCAGAATTATTTAGTGCTTCAAAAATGAACCTAAACTGCTTGCCCATAGAATGTGAGATGATGAAGACCAAGATGATGGCAATGTGTATGTATGTATGTCTGTGCCACTCATAAAGACTGCCATACTTTCTTCTTATTGGGCCTGCCATTTTCTTGTTAACAAAAATTCTGGTACCTTAATGAGGAGGAGGCTCGAAACATACAGACTTAACTAGGCCATAGTGAAGGAGGTGCACGTGGAAGGAATTCTGAAACATATCTCTGTGAAATGAAATAGTCATAATTTTTGTGCATGAGTATGAAAAACGCTAGTGTTCTCCCTGCAGGGTGAAATTATGGAATGCTTAGCACTTTTTTCAATGATATTATTTTGCAATCATCTTGCACTCAAAATGATAGTCTATGAACAAAAAGAAGCATGTTTGTGCAAATAGGATTGAAAACAAATGAAAAGAGACATTGGTGTTGCCACTCTTGTTGAAGGAAAAGAAATCTTGCAGTGGGTAACAAGACTTTTAATCAAATGTCTCCACCAGTCAAGATACCGTATCTCATTAAGAATGGTCATTTGCAAATATTTACTATAGCTCTTGCTACTTCTGCTGCTGCTCCTGTTGTTGTTGTTGTTGCTGTTGTTGTATGCCTTTAAGTTGGCTCTAATTGTGGTAACTCTACTTTACGGTTTTCTTGACCAGATTTCTTTGGAAGAGATTTATCATTGCTTTTGCCTTAGGCTGAGGGAATGTGACTTGTCCAAGGTCATCTAGTAGGTCTGCATGGTAGAAGAGAGATTTGAACCCTGGTCTTCTGAAGTCCTAGTTCTACACTGAAACCACAATACCACATTGGCTTTGTTGCCCCAAAGTGTAGGCGCCAGAAGGGCCATTCCCCCCTCCCCCCCAATGCCAGTACCTCTGTGCAAAATTGGGGAATTAATTAGCTCAAAAAATTAGGGAATTAATTAGCTCAAGGAGGAGGCTTGTAAGAAGGGGGGTAACTTAACAAGATCTTTCTACCAATGTTTACGGGGCTCATGCAGGAAAAGAACCAGCCAGAGATTCAAAAGTAAACTAAAAATGTGTTTTATTGAGGGGAACTCACTCATGCACATGAGATACAAACAGTCACATATTCACATAAGAGTTAATTGAAGGATAAAAGGAGGCAAAGTTATGGATTGAGAGGCTGAGGGTTTGAGGTTATAATTATCAGTCCAGAAGAGGAGTGAAGAAGTTGAAATGTGGTTTACGCTTGTGTCTAAGAGCAGGGCAGATCAGGATTCAGAGTGACATAGTGAGGTTCAGCGTTTCATCTGACTGCATTTGACTTCTCAAAACCAAGGTTTATATATTCTATTTCCCTCCCTTAAGGGGTGTGTTGATTGCTCTCCCAGCCTAGCGGAAAATAGGAGTTGCAACACAGACAATGGAGTCTGGAATGGACTGATTGGTTTCAATGTCTGAGGTGAATGGGGCTTCTGGGCCAGGCTTCAGTAGGATATGTAAACAACAGGGGTTTTTGCCTCTGCACCTGGGCACTTTATTGTTTTTTGAGGTTGGCAGTTGATAGTATTAGCACAGAGACATTAAGTAAGGCTTTACAACCTGGCCATGCTGGGGTCATATCTGACTTACTCCCAGCCAGTGTCCCTTTCCACGTGGCCTTTCCAGCCGTGAGAGTGTATAATTTATATTTTATGCCAACAAATCAGCCAATTAATACATTTTGCCAATTAGACTATATAAAAGCATGGAGGTGTACAGACTGGTTACAGCTGTCTTTACACCCCCAATCCCCACTAATGATACTCTCACATTGAATTTTCCTTTTCCACTGATCAGATTCCTTTGGCTAAACAAAGCCCATGTTAAAAATAAATAGGATTCTGACAAGCATTTTCTTTCTCAAATAAATAAATAAATAAGAGTAAAAAACAAGGCTAAAATTATTTGTTTTAAGATTACTAAATTATTTTTTAAGACAGAATTTTCATATTTACATCTTTGTTGTTGCTGATTTCTGTATTCCATCCTCTATCTTACTGGTTTGGCACCATTTTTTTTCCTGGATGGGACTTCTTTTGCTTTTCTAAAGCCATCTCAACCAATCAGGGACCACATACCAAAACATACAACCACAGGACCAATCAATTAGATTTGGCCTCACACAAGGCCAGCATGTTGGATGGGCAGGAGGCATGGCATATGTCTGTTCCACACATAGGAGATCAGGTCAGGGGGAAAAATAACTTGTCTCTGTAAAACTATATATAATGTATGGGATTGTGTTGGTGTATTACACATGTGTGAGTTCCTCTATGGAAGTGATTGGTCATCTTTGTCCAGTGTAAAACAGTTGCCGTTCTGCATGTGGTGGATGCACATTGTTCATGGAAATGCATATGTAGATTTGGTTGCAAATTTGGTTGTGTGACATCACAGTTACACTAATGAGGTGTTGTACAACTGGAACATAACTCCATAAGCATCTTCTCAATGTAAATTCTTATTAATCTATACAGTTCATAAAACTATAATCTTCCACCAATTCATGTATGGGAAAATTCTGTTTCCAATTCTATTTCCCTCTAGAACTTGAAAAGTTTATTTTTATGTCATACTAGCATATATGACTGGCACTGCCCAAGATTTTATTTTCTCATAGGTAATACTTGTTAGAAATACCTTATGAATTACCTTATCTTACCTTAGGAATTAGAGGTGGTTGAAATACACAGATTTGAGATCCTGTGTCTCCAGTTCCCCAAACTGGTTTGTCCAGTACCTGTAACTTTTCCCAATATTCCCCAACCCAATCTGTGTTCAGAGTTGTCAACTTACAGAGGTTCGGTTTCTGAAGGTTTCTGCCCTCCTCTGTGCTGCTAGGCCTCGTCTCCATAGCAACTGGCCAGGCCCAAGAGTTCTCTGGCTGAAAATTCTAAAGGACTTTCCCTCAACTGCAAACTTCAGGATTCCATGAAATCTTCTCAGTCAGTCAATCATATGAGGTCTTCTTTGCCCAGCATGGACAAACAGACAAACTTTGACTTTTATATATTAGATAACTCCCAGAATCCTCCAGCCAGTATGGACAGTGGAGGATTTTTGAAATCGGTGTCTGCTAAAGTTTTTTTTCCTTCCAAAATTCTGTTTTCTTTCTTATGCCCTTTTCTCCCAGTTTTCTAGCATATGCTGAAACTCTTAAAGAACATCCTTCTTTAATGTAAAAATAAACAGCTTTGTTGGGTTGCTGTGAAGAGTGTGGATGGCAAAACTTCCTTTATATGTATGGCAGTAGGCTTTTATATTGCTATTAGTGGCTGTACTGGGCTTTCTACTCCACTGAAGTAGCATTTAGTGGGTGTATTAATTATTTGTAGTTGAATGCAAACAGGAGAACATTAGTATGTAGGGGGCTAATTTAGAAAACTGAGTGAATAAATATTGGGCTTAAGAAAACACCTGGGTTAGTCAGCTGCAAAGCAGGGTTCATTAATTTATTTATTTCCCACTTAGTAGCACCTGGGGACTGGAAGCCTGAATGTAGCTGATGCTCTTTAGAAAAGAGGCAGAAAGAGCAACGAAGGGAATTGGATTTTCTTCCAAAGACAATCTGGCTAACTGAAAAGGAAAAGTGCACCATGGTTATATGCTTTTGTGTACTACCTGCTTTCTTATAAAGTAATTCTTCCTTAGCAAAAGCTGAACAGTGAGAAAAACTGACAGAAAGGTGATCAACTAATTTGAAATGTGTTCAAGAAGAGTTTGGTATTACAATGGGCTGCTAAAAAGATGAATGGGTCTCTAAGCAAACCAGACCCAATCTTCCATGAGAAGTGAAGTTGCCGAAATGGGGCTGTCACACTCTGGACATCTCATGAATCTTAGAAGTAGAAGAGACCACAAGGGCCATCCAGTCCAATCCCAGGAATACACTATCAAAGCACTCCTGACCGAAGGCCATCCAGCCTCTGTTGAAAAACCTCCAAAGAAGTAGAATCCACCATGCTCTGAGGCAGCACATTCCACTGTCAAACTGCTCTTACTGTTAAGAAGTTCTTCCTAATAGAATGTTTTTTCCTCAAAATGACAAGACATGACTCATAAAACTAAGCTCAGCAGTGACCAGTAGTGATGAATGCTGGGAACTGTGGTCTAACAACATCCAAAGAGCAAATATTTTCACTCTCCTTGTACTCTCTGACAATGGCTCTCTAGGTTTGTAGATGGGGCCTTTTTCAACCCTGTGTGAAGGTGGTAGGAACAATAAACAGTGAGACAATGTCTGCATTTTTTTTCTTCTAAATTCATCTAGGGATTTTGAGCAAGGAACTCTTTGAGGAAGAGATTGACATTGTAGAGACTGCTCTTGGCCATGGCTTTCAGACATAATATACCTTCTCTGGTAGTTATTCATTGTTGCGTACCTTCATTTTGGAGTTGGATTTATGGTGACTCCATAATTGGGTTTTCTTGACAAGATACCAGTATATTTAGAGGAGTTTTTGTTTTCTCCTTAAGCTGAGAATTGGTGACCTGCCCAAAGACACTAAGGCCATTTCTGCACTAAATTGTTATAATGCTATTATTCCACTTTCAACAGCCTTTGAGGCCCTCCCCAAGCTGCAAACCCCAAGATTCCATAGGATGTTGAAAGTGGAATTATAGCACTATAACAGTCTAGTGTGGAAATGGCCCAAGTGGGTTTCCCTGTCTGAGCAGGGATTTGAACCTGGTCTCCTGGACTCATAGGCCAGTATTCAAACCGCTAGACTACGCCAGCTGTGTTTACATCCCTAATGTAAAGAGATTCACACTGAATGTTTGCCATCTCCTTGTTTTTCACTTTCTCAGCTTCCTTTTGCTTGGTGAGGACTATGTGAACAAGTACAGAATATGATTTTGCCAAACTTTTGCCTTAAAAAAGAAAAAAGAAAAAAATATTGCTGGAGGCCAAGTTCATCAGTGAAATCACTAAACCATGCTGACTTCTTCTAATACTTACAACATTTTTTTTTTAAAAAAAGGAAAATGTCAAATTAATGCATCTGTTTAGAGGATCACCATTCTGTGCAGCAGCTGAAAAAAAAACAATGGACTTTGATGAAATGAATGCTTCTCTGTTGGAAGTATTTAAATAGTGGTTGTTTGACCATCCCTTGGAGGGGCATGCATGGCAGGAAGTTCAGTTAGACAGCCCTTGAGGTTCCTTCCAACTCTATCAGTAGTCTATGAATATAGAATCCTCTCCATCACTTCTTCATCTCGTATTGAAAATCTTCAGCTGGGAGAGGCAGCTGTCATATGTGATTACACACTGCTACTTCCTCTCATCTTCACTTGGATTTCCTCATCTCCCTAAGTGAATTTCAATCCCGCAACTGGAGAGGGAAATAATGACTCAATTTGTGAGTTGTCCCTCCCTCCAATGCCTTTTGTCCAGCTGGAAGAGAAAGTTCATGCAAAGCAGAAGAAGCAGGAGAGAAAAAAAAATTAAGAAAACAAAAAGAAGGAAGAATGCTGAATTAAAACCAAATTCAAGCTTGGGAGGTGCGGTTACCATATTAGCATATCTGCTGGAGTCTGCAATTTCCACCTGTCCACAGATACACAAACACATCTCTCACCTTTGCCCCATCCTACCACAGCTTGAATTCAGAGGAGGAACACAGCAGTTCTTCTACTTTAAAAAGCCATAACCTTTGGAATTAAGACACAGCTTCCCAGTGCTGAGCAATAATTTTTAAGAAAGGCAATCATTTTGCAGAGTCACTGGACCTTATTATTTTAACATCAGTGTGATAGTGTTTTAAAAGCCTTCCAGCATGCCAAGAAAGTTAAATGCACATGTCTCTTTAAAAAAAAAAAAAAAATGAAAAAGAGGAAGAGGAAGAGAATCACTGACCATGATTGAAATTAGGGAGGGTCCTGTCAATGACTGAACATCAAGCAGAATGCTTTTTCATCTTTTTCAGATGATGCAAAATAGCTTTTTAGAACAGGTTAATGTTTTTGTTTCCTTGTTAGGTAGGCAGTTAACATCCAGGAATTGGGAGATTCAAACTGTATGGGCCATTATTACCTTTTGGACTAGAACACCTGGAATTCTCTAGCCATCCTGGCCACTTGAAGCTCCACAAAATAACTTTTCCAAGCCCTATTGCTAGCTTGGCTGAACCAGCAGCATTGTCTCGAGGGCACGGAGAAGTCGATAAATAAAGGTAAAGACCTTTTTATTTAGACAGGCCTTTGGTGATTAACTGGTTTTGTTGAAGAAAGGTCTTTCAGTGGGTCATATGTGCTATGTGTTTATTCCCACAGATAGGTTTTAGATGTCTTTTAAACTGTTTTAAATTAAAATTATTGATCTATCTTGTGAGCTGCTTCTTTCCTGTTTCAGCATTTCCCAACTGCAATGGCTACACTGCCTCTCTCCCCTTGGTCTCATGCCTTGGTGAAGCTTACTGCTTTATTTCCTAGGTAGTGGTCACTAGTCCATCAGCCAAAAAGCACAGTGCCCTCTTAACATTGCTATATGACCAGATTATTTGACTGTGGGACCATTGGCAGTCATAAGAAAGGAGCAGGAAAGAGAACAGTCTGACATGGAATTTACCTTACAATGCAACTGAGTTTGCCAGGAAAAGATGCTTTTTTTTTTCATCCTTTAGCTGCATCCCTGTTCCTTTTTCCCAATGAAACTGTGGTCAAAGGAGATCCAGATGCAGATCCAGATGCAACCACAAAAATCCTCTCCTTTCATCCATTCCTTCTGCATCTTTTGTGTGCTCCTCACACAGCTGTGTTGGCTGCTTTTCAATACCTCTTCACTATTCACAAGGTTAGAGATTGGGCCAAGTAACCAACAAAGGCACTAAGAGGGTTTCTTAAAAAAAAAATCAGTCTCATCACACCCAGTATATCTTCGTTCTGTTCTCAATTTTTATATTTCCCACTTGGTTCTTTTCACCATTTAAGTTGGCTTGCTTGACTGGCTGCTTTCAGGAAAGAAAGACAGGCCATTGCATACAGAAAGCCACTGTACATTGAATGTTTCAAGCAAACTGTGGGTCTGGCTATCAACTCTCCATCCTTCCTTCAAACTGAATGGATATTAATATGAGAAACTGTCCTGGAATAAGACAGTCCATTGATCCACCAAGTTTGCCATTGTTTTTGACAAGCACAGGTTTTGTATTCCTAGCAGCCCAAGCCAGCATAGCCTAAGGTAAGGAATGCTAGGTTGCAGTACAAAAACATCTAGTCCAGAACCCTCTTGGTATCATTTGCTTGTGTAAGGGATAGACAGAATCAAGGAAGCCATAGCCTTGAATCTACAAGATCTGAGCAAGGCTGTTGATGATAGAGTGAGTTGGAGGTCTCCCATTAGTAGGGTCACCATAAGTCCACTTGATAGCAGCTAAGAACAATATAAGGGGAATGTTCTGAAGTCCTCTTAAGTATTCAGTGTTTCTGTAATCTGAATGAAACTAGAACTAACATGGTCCTAGAAATTAGTCACTGATCAGGGAACTAGTGAACATATATAAGGAAAGGAAAACTACAGCTCAATCACTGAATATGCACTCTGTATTAAAAAGGTGCCAAGCTCAACCCCAAGCATATTCAATTAGGGCTGGAAAAGATTCCCATCTGGATCTCTGGTAAACTACTGCCAGTCTGTTTGGACAGCAAGGGACCAGTGGTTTTACTTGCTCTTACAGACCTTCTTCTGTTTCTAACACTGTCTTCTGTTTCTAACACTGTCCGAGGGGTGTCCTGTTTTGTTGTTCTCTTTTCTTTTTGAAACTGGCTTCTGTTCTATGCCAGAGCAGGTGAAAATGCTTATCTCCATGTGCTGAAAGCTTCACTGATTGCTGAATAATAAGCTGTTTGTAAAAATACAGGAGCAGCCCAGGCTGTTTGGCTTCTCCATTCCCTTTTAACCCTGGCCAGTTGGCAATGCTAAACCCATGCCATTTCATACTCTTACAAAAAGGAGATGCGCAGTTCTGTAGCATTTCTGCTCTCCTCTTTGCCTCTTCATGTGTAGTTTGAAAATAGACAGAAATGGGATTACATCGATTCCAGTTATAATCCTCTCTACATTTGTGGGTTTGACCTCCACAAATTTGATTATTCACAAGGTTCACTTGCCTCCCCCCCATTCTCCTCCCATTTCTTTGTGATTTGCAAGGTGTGGAGAAGAAAGGTAAGTGCACAGACAAAAGTCAAGGAAATGGTGGAGGGAAGCATGCAGATGCCTTGCTCACCCCTTCCAGAGCTCCCCCTCTGCCCTTGGTGTTGAGTACTCACACTCAGACAGTAGGCAAAGAAATGGGAGTGGGATCCCAGAGGGGAATTATTAGTGGTTTTTCCACTTTCACAATTCTGTGCATTGGGCTATACCACCTAATCCTGTCTGAACTTATGACCTGATCATGTCTGAGGTCATCCTCGTTGGGAGTTAGAATTTCCCAGGGTGTTAGCCCTTTTTGAGAAATTCTATGAAAGCTAAAACTTGTACGAATCAGCCATCTTTTAGCAGAGTACCGTAAAAAAAAGCATGCCCAAATTTCTGTGTTGCTTCCCTGAATTAAAACTAAGAAAACAAAACAAGGCGGGCAGTTTCAGGTTACAAACTTAGAAAAATAGATTTTACATTTACATATATATTGGAGAGCCTACATTCTAACTAGCTAATGAAAAGATCAGGTAGATGGAGATGTGAAGCAAGGTTGGAGAGATGGAAGAAGCAGAAAAAAGGATGAGAGGACAGATCGGAGAAGGGGTGTGTGTGTATATGTACACACACACACACACACACACACACATGAGACCAATGATCCTGGGAACTGTCCTGGGTCACATGGTCTGGTCATCTGGACACCAAAGGTATTTATAACCATGTATTTAAATGACACAAAGGCCAATGGTGAGGCTTTAGATGAGAAAGGAGAAGGTTTTTGTATGCGAAGGAAAATAAGCCCTATGCTATCTAAGCCCCATTTGCCCTAAAACAAGAGCGAGGAGAGAGAAAATGCTGGATTTTTTTCCAACAATCCTGGCCTGGCAACATGCTTATAGTCAGCACTCTTTCAAACATGTGTTTCAGCCATAAATATGTCCAATTATGAAAATAGCACATCCTTCAGAGGAAGGGTATATGGTGTGGTAACAGAGGATTTGAATTTTTCCCCAGAGTCCTACTCCAGTCTTCAAACAACTACACTAACTGATTGCTTTATAAGTGTCTTCCACTTTTACCAGCATCATTTTCTTTTCATGTTA
Organism: Iguana delicatissima; assembly: GCA_948472985.1. NCBI lineage: Eukaryota > Metazoa > Chordata > Lepidosauria > Squamata > Iguanidae > Iguana > Iguana delicatissima. Next base: position 675,830 of record CAOKZL010000261.1, on the reverse strand, counting down.
TCTTATGATGTATTCCAAGCACATCGACAAATACCATGGCCAAAATGCTACCGTTTATTCCGAACCAGAGAAGATCCGTAGAATCAACTGTTGAATGGTCACTCAATATGTAGGTAAATCCCATTGATTCAGTGCATCTCTTCTAGTTAGAACTCTACTTAGGATTAATAAATTTGGGTCTATGTCTGTGTTCTTTGACTCCTGTATAATATTTATACAACGTGTGTTTCCAGACATTTTGAGAGAGTCTTTCAGACCTGGTCCTCCCATTAACTAGAAAAGGCTAGGTGCCACAAATAGATATTGGAGAAGAAGACCATTTCTGCACTAGAGTGGAGGAACATTATACCGTGAGTCATGAGCAGAGTTTTTTATTCTGACTTACCCTGATTCCTATCTGCATGCCCTCTGGTTTCTATTGAAGTAAAGCAAAGAAAATTGTTAGTAGCTTCTGCATCATCAATTCTTGTGGAACTCCTTTTCCCCCTCCCTCGCTCCACCTCACCACTGCTGACTGGTCAATTTTTTTAAAAAAAAAAGTTGCAACAACTGTTGCTACATTTTAGCACAAGTGTGTGAATCAATGTAATGCTTCTGCATGTAGGAAAAAAAGCACCAGAAACAGTTTGGGCTGTTTACATTGGAGTTTTTCTGTTTTTACAATACATTGGTTTAACATCAATGTTAACCACACTAAGACCTCAACTTGTGCGGAACCACGCAGGACAGAACGATGTCAAACCAGTTTAACGTGCAGATGTAAAAGTGACAATACAATGCTACTTCATTGTATCAGCCTTGTGTGGAAAGGGCCTAAGAAGCCACAGTGGAGAACAGATCAGAGTGCCAAATGATGGTCGGACCTGTATCTGTTAAGCTTGACAGGACAGGAGAACTCAAGGGTTCTGAAAGAGAAGGCTTAACAAGGAGACGAGGCTTTCCCATATCCCTTCCGGGAAAGAAATAGACAAGGGTTTACAAATCTTTGACCAGGGTTCTTCCTGCTGAGCTAGGGACAGTCTGGTCTCTATTGTTAACTTAGGGGTAAATCCACTCTGGATTTTAGCTTGAACTTGAAAAGAATTGTGCAAGGTGCTGAATCTTGCCCAACCCAGATAGGTTCAGCACTTTGGATAGCTCTTTGGAAACTTGGATGGAAACCTACTGGAGATTCACCCCACCCCACTGACAGTGAAGCCACCAGCTGCCAGGGCTCTCACTGGTGTGAGAACAGGGCCTCTGCTAATGTCACACAACGTAGCAACTACAGAAGCAAATATTAGAACTGCCGTATTCTTAAGGATGGAGATCTGTGAAATCCATTAGGCAAAATGAGAAGCTTACCTAATATCCCATTATTTCAAACGATTTCAAATTCCTAATGCATAATAAAAGGAGTATTAGCATATTCACCATGTGCTGCACCTTTCAGGCTCTTGAAATGATTTGTCAGGAAGGAAGAATGATGTCAATTTGTTGGAATCCCCCCCCCCACTTCCTGACTATTCTAGCACAGTTAATTTTTAGGAGACCAAATTCCTCTTACACTCAAATACTTTGGGCATTTTTTTAAAAAATGCTAACAGACAACAATTTTGAGAGGGTGGTTTACACAAACAAACACAAACACACCCTAGTATATTAGTTTGTTTTCCATTTCAGCGGTGGGGATTTCAGTTAAATGGAGCTGAACATCTGCCTACAGTGATGACATAGCTGGTTTTTTTCTCTTTGTACATATTCTCACATTGGAGGTGAAATTGGCAACAGGTTCAAGAATGGCAAAAGAAACTTGTTCTTGCGGACTATGTATTTCTATATGAGGTAGGGATGGAAAGAACTTTAAAAATATTCAAACATTTTTGATATATATATATATATAAGAGAGAGAGAGAGAGAGAGGGAGAGAGAGAGGATCCTGGGCTGATAAGAATCTTCTCAGTTGGGAACTTATTCTATACAAAATTTTCACATGGTTGTTTTGCACAGAAAACAGCAATTTCTCTTGGGGAAACAGCCTTTTTCTCTGCAGAAAATGCTGTTTTCTGTGCAAAACAATCACATGTGAATTTTGTACAGAAGAAGTCATAAGTTTTTTTTTAATATATATATATATTTATTGACAATAAAAAACATACAGACATAGGTAAAAAAAAATAAACAAGTATCACATACAGAAATAACAAATAGTAATATTAATATAAACCCCTCATTCTATATAAACCTCTTTCCAGTCCCTTTTCCAGATTTTGGCCACTAAGGACCATTCCTTTTCGACTTTAACCTTATCAATCTTATCATCCATTAATGTAGTCAACAAATCCATTTGAAACATTTCACATAATTTCAATATCCATTGATCCTGCGAATGTATCTCTTGACTTCTCAGGTTGGAAGCGTAGACAATTCTTGCGGCCGTCATCATATATAGAAGAATTCTACCATATTGCTTCTGGTACTTTTGGTTAGCTCCCACAAACATATTCAACAAATATAACTCTGGACTAAGTTTCAAATCGATTTCCAATATATTTTTAACTAAATTATGGATCTTCCCCCAATATTCCTTTACCCTCTTACACTCCCACCACATATGATACATTGTTCCTAATTTCTTACCACATTTCCAACATCTATTACAATAACTACTAAACATTCTGGCAATAGTTTGTGGTGTAATATACCATCAATATAACATTTTATAGACATTTTCTCTCAAATTTACACTTCTCGTGAATTTTACATTTATATTCCAGGCCTTTCTCCATTCAGCTAACTCAATAGAATATCCTAAATCCCTTGACCATTTAATCATAAAATCCTTAATTATTATCTGTTCAGTTTCTAATTTTAATAATATGTGATATATTTTCCCAATGATGTGATCGCTGCCAATTAGGTATTTAATATCTAATTCTTTAAAGTCTGTACCCTTCTCCTGGATTCCATCTTCCACAATATCTTTCTTAAACATTTCATAAAGTATTCTGTAATGTAACCAATTCCCTTTAAATCCCAATTCTTTCAATTCATCTAACGTTAACAATTCATCTTTACCCCCTCGTTTACACAGTATTTCTTCATACGTCAAACATTTCCTATTTGTAGTATATAATTTTTTAAAAAAGGTTTCTTGCACCGAAATCCATCTTGGCTTCTTTAAATATTTTTCTTCCTTTTTTTTTGTAAATATTCCACACCTTCAATAAACTCTTTCTGATTATATTTTTATTAAATTCTTTATCTTCTAATGCTTTGTGGTACCATAAGTACCCATGCCAACCAAATTTATTAGACGCACCTTCCAATGTTAATAATCTTACATTTTCTGTACTGATCCAATCCAATTCTGGTCTTATTTAAAGATAAGAAAACATAAAGAGCAAGATCAAGGACCTTGAAACTGATCATCATGTGAAAAGGATCTAGGAGTCTTAATAGACCACAAGCTGAACATGAGTCAGCAGTATGATGCGGCAGCTAAAAAAACCAATATGATTCTGGGCTGCATCAATAGGGTATAGTATCTAGATCAAGGAAGTGATTGTTACCCTGATTTCTCGGGTCCCGTGAGAGACACCTCAATGTGCTCCAAATAATGAGGAATGGGAATTAACTAGAGCACAAGCTAAGCAATGCGAGAGGCAGGGCAACCTAGTGAGATCTTGGACCCAATGTTTACGGGGTGAGGCCGAGTCAATAATCAAGCAGAAGTAAATAATAATTGTTTTCCTTTATTTTGAAATATAGTCAATATGTATGTATGCAAACACTCACACAAACCTAATGAAAGAAAGGTGGGAGTTGGATAGAGGGTTTTGAGAGGGATTTTTCAGGGGAAATACTACACCTGATCCTGTAGCCTGGGTAGTCAGAAGAGAAGTCAGTTGGAGCAGAGATTCTCAGCACGTGGAGGCTGAGGGGAAGGCTTGGCAAACGGAGCAGCAGCAAGGCGGGATGGAAGCCAGGAGCGATCCGAAGAAGCACTCAAAATCAGGGGTTCTTATAGGAGAAAATATGCCTGTAGGCTAGTCCATTCCTGGGGAAAACAATGGGTTTCGGGTCGGAGACAAAGCCTCCGAAAGGTCAGTATTTAGCATGATTGAATTATGACAGAGTTGTCAATAGCACAGACAGAATGCAAATGAGGTGTCAGCGGCGGGTGGAGGTCAAGCAGACGCAGGACAAGCGGCTGGGGGTGACAGCATTTATTTACTGCCAGCAAACAAAGGGTTACAGCTCCCCCACAGGCGGGTCTGAACTCAAAGCAAACTGTCCCAAACTCAGGTCACGCCTTAATAAACAAGCAGGCTTCAATAGAAAACAAAGGAGGGTTACTTCACCCAAAACGCAGACAGGGTCCTTCGCTGGCAAGGTGGCTGGACGTGGTCACTGGTGGGAGGGGCTGGAATGAGACGCGGGTGGGGGAGAACATGGAAGGCCGATGGTTGTTGCTCCATGCCTCTCCTCGCCCCATGCCCGCCCTAAATAGTCCCCCGGGCTGGCGGCGACCAATCCGGCGCAGGCTCACAGCTGTGACCGCAGCCGCCTTCCATCAATCACCGGGAGCGGCAGGTTGCTTCCTTGCTTTGCCGCCGCTGCCGAAATGTGGGGGGAGGGGCGGCAGATTCCTCTGGGTCAGAGCCACGGGCGGGCGGAGCCCCAAGGCCGAGCCCGGGACCCGCCTCCCCCAGCAAGCCTGCGCCCGCCTCGCCCGCCGGAGAGGGAACTGGATTGCCCTCAGCGCCACTAGCGCGACCGCTGGCGGCAGCGGCCTCCATGGCGTCCGGGCCTTCTCCCTCGGCGGCGGTGGCCTCCGCAGCATCCAGGCATTCCCCTTTGGCGGCAGCATCCTCTGTGGTGTCTGGGCATTTCCCCTCGGTGGCGGCGGCCTCCGCGGCGTCCGGGCCTTCCCCCTCGGCAGCGGTGGCCTCCGCAGCGTCCGAACCTTCCCCCGCATCGGCAGCAGCCTCTATGGTGGCCTCGGGGACGCCAGCAGGCTGAACCACACCTGGGCCCCTGACATGAGGAGTGCTTGACAGTTAGATATTTGGATTGTCAAGCTGCCTGTTCGGGACAGGGGATCCTTTGTACGCTGCGTGCATACATAATATGACTTTAAAGTGAACTTGCCTAGAGGTGTCCTGAAGCTGCAGTCCGACAATTACTGGCCTGCCTGGATTTATTTTGTATTGTTCAGCTATTTTTGGCCATGCCCGTGTGTGTGCTTGTCCAGGGGCCTTGCAAGCACATGGAGAGGAATGGTTAGTGATGGCCAAATTCTTGATATCAAATGATATCTAATATACCACAGGCCTGGACTAGAAACTACAATAACAAGATGGTACCGCTCTATTCTGCTCTATTCTGCTTCCACCTGGAATACTACATCCACTTCTGAGCACCACAGCTCAGGAAAAATTCTGAAGCTGGAATGTGTCCAGAGACAGGTGACCAAAATGGTAGAAGGCCTGGAAACCATGCCCTATGAGGACCAGCTTAGGTATATTTAGCCTGGAGTATATTTAGCCTAGAGAAGAGAAAATTTAGAGACAAGACGATAGCTATGTTTAAATATTTGAAAGGATCTCATATGGAACAAGCCTGTTCTCTGCTGTTCCAGAAACTGGGATATGGAGCAATGGCTTCAAACTTCAGAAAACGAGATTCCATATAAACGTATGGATTATAACAGCAACACTGGCTCCTCTTAGGACAGATTAAATGGTCACACTTTTTTTTCCAGGCACAAGTGTTAATGTCATCTGTCCAAATGATAAGGGACAAGAACTCCTAACTCTCCCAAGTCATGCCATCATCCTGCATTACGTACAGAAAATAAAGTCATAAAGAAATAAAGAAGATCCACTTTGGCAGGATACCTGGAGAGGAAATGAGCACACTATCCTAAATCCCCATTGCAATACTGTTACCAGTCTGCACACACCCTAGATTTGAATATGGTTTAACTGGTGAAATATAACTTAATTGGCAATATGCCTCAATTGACATTGATATAAAATGGACTGTGATGTGGCTGTAAGGCCAGGCTGAGCAGAGGAAAAATAGTGGCTGAATATGTGTGATGCAAAGTAGTCAGAGATCCCCTCTAGGTATGGCCTAGATCACCAGGTAACTTCAGAGATAATAGGCTTAAACCAAGCTGTATCATCTCTGCCATCTAGAAATTGCCAAGGAAAATTCTCATCAAACTGATTGTTTTAATCCTCCCTCTTAGCACCTAGACATCTTCCATATTGTCCCTTTTTCCTGTCCTTTATTATAGAGCTATTATGATAGCCATTAATTCCTTGTCACTTACCACTAAGATCATCAAGACAATCCAGACTTCATTGTCCATTCTGCATCCTCCGTTGTTTGCTCAGGCAGAGAGTCATTTACACACTTACGCATTTACACACTTGCACTCCAGGCAGATTGGGGTATAAAAATCTTTCATTTTGACCAGTTAGTTGCAGTACCTCAAATGCTGAACACCACTATGTCGTTCTGAATTCCAATTTGTACTGCCCTTAGACACAAGTCTAAGCCACTTCACTTCTTCTTCACTGCTCTTCTGGATTGGTAATTATCAACCAAAAAACTAAGCCCAGCTATCCATAAATTTTCTCCCTTTCCTTCAGTTAGCAGTTGTGTGATTGTATGAATGTTTGAATCTGTGTGTGCATGACTGAATTCTCCTAATAAACTCACGTTTAGTTTACTTTTGAGTCTTTGGCTGATTTTCCTGTGAGGACTCCATAAACATTGGTGAAAAGATCTTGCCTGTTACCTCCGCTCCTCTTGCAGCCTTCTTAATTAGAATTAATCAATTCCCCATTTTTCACTGAATTGCTGGTACTGCTGGAGGACCTCGAGAGTTCCCTCCACCTTTTGGCATAACAATGCCTTCTGTACACCTGTGCTCTCGTATTATGAGAGAAGAAGCAAAACCTTTGTCCCTATCTAATTTCTCCATACAGGAAAAGAAGCGGGTGGGGAGACATCGCAAGTCACTGTAGAAAATATTGAGCTAGTTGGACCAATGATCTGACTCAATAGGAGGCAGCTTTCAATGTTGCTATGTGCCTCTGAGCTCTTATGTAGGAGGCAAATCACTTCCTCAGACCATCATAATGGAGTGCTGAGCTGTTACTGACTTTCCATTTAAAGTGAAATTTAAACTTAGTCTGGAGAGTTCTTTTCAGGTAAAATGAAGGAGAAGGTGGGGAAATTTTTTGCATACTCCTGTGATAACCAAATAAATAACCTCCAGGATTATCTGTTTGCCATTTTATACCCTAAGTCTGGTTGACCCAGACTAAATATAGCCTGTGGGAGAAATAACCTTATCCTCCCCTTCATTTTCCCTCTCAGGCTGGGATGTGACTTTTTTTCCCCCTAAGTATGCAAAAATGTGTGGATGAATATAAAAATCTAAATTTAAATATATAATCAACTGAACACTGTACATTTTTTTGCGAACTCTGTGTTACTTGTGAAGCTTTATTGTCTGCAGTGACAATCTGTCTTTTGAAGTGCAGTATTTGAATGAATGCATAATTTAGGCTGCATAATTTGGAAATAAAAATAAAAAACACTGTCCCCGAATATGCTACTTACATAAGTGGTATAGCTTTGGGAACATAACTGTACATTTAGAAATTGCACTTTAGGATAAATAATTCACATTGCCAAATATATAGATCTGTACTTTGTTTTAATTTTATTTTTATTTTGCTCATTTCCTAACTACTTCGCTAAAGTAATCCTCAACTGTCTGACTGCAAAGGAGATTTGTTTTAAGGTTTAAGTAATTCACTGAACAGCTCCAATCGTATCAAAAAATTCAATTTGCATTATTCTCCATGAGCAACTAGATTAGAGATAAGTATTTTTTTTAAAAAAAGAAAAGAACAGTTGCCAAAGGAAAATTGCAGTTTCTAATTCAATATCAGATCCAATGCTTCTAAATTGCTGGACTTGTGTTCCATATTTTTCATCAGAGTATACTGGATATCAACAGTGTGAGCCTTGTTGTGGCGTTGTTGTTGTGGCTGCTGTTGTTGTTGTTGTGTGTCTTCAAGTCATTTCCAACTTATGGTGATTCTAAGGTGAATCTGTCATGGGGGTTTCTTGACAAGATTTGTTCAGAGGGGGCTTTGCACTTGCCTTCCTCTGAGGCTGAGGCAATGTAATTTGCCCAAGATTACACAGTTGGTTTCCATGTCCCAGCAGGAATTCGAAGCTAGAGCAGATCATTAAACTGTCAGTTTGTAATTACTTAGAAAGCAATGCCATAATCACTAAAAGTCAACATGGATTTCTCGGAAATAAATCATGTCAGACTAATCTTATCTTTTTTTACAATAGGATTACAAGCTTGATAGATGAAGGGAATGCTGTGGACGTAGCACATCTTGACTTCGTAAGGCCTTTGACAAGTACTCCTTGACATTCTTGCACAGAAGCTTATAAAATGCGGGTTGGGCACGGCTACTGTTAGTTGGATTTGTAACTGGTTGACGGACTGAACCCAAAGGGTGCTCACCAATGGCTGCTTTTCACCCTGGAGAAAAGTGACTAGTGAGGTGCCACAGATTCTGTCCTGGGCCCAGTGCTATACAACATCTTCATCAATGACTTGGATGAAGCAGTAGCGGGTATGCTGATCAAATTTGCAGATGACACCAAATTGGGTGGGGTTGCTAATATGCCAGAGGACAGGATCAAAATTCAAAATGATCTTAACAGATTAGAGAGCTGGGCTAAGGCTAACAAAATGAATTTCAACAGAGAGAAATATAAAGTCCTACACTTAGCCAGAAAAAAATGGAATGCGCAAATATAGGATGGGGGATGCATGGCTGTATAACAGTACATGTGAAAAGGATCTAGGAGTCTTGGTAGGCCACGAGCTGAACAGGTGTCAGCAGTGTGATGTGGCAGCCAAGAAAGCCAATGTGATTCTTGGTCTCATCAACAGGAGTATGGTGTCTAAATCAAGAGAGGTAATGGTAGCACTCTATTCTGCACTGGTTAGACCTCATTTGGAATACTATGTCCAGTTCTGAGCACCTCAATTCAAGAAGGACATAGGCAAGCTGGAGTGTGTCTAGAGGAGAGCAATGAAAATGGGGAAGGGTCTGGAAGCCATGCCCTATAAAGAATGGCTTAGGGAGCTGGGTATGTTTAGTCTGCAGAAGAGAAGGTTAAGAGGGGACATAATAGTCATGTTTAAATATTTGAAGAGATGTCATGTTGAGGAGGGAGTGGGGTTGTTCTCCACTGCTCCAAAGACTAGGCCAAGGAGCAAATGATTCAAGCTGCAGGAAAGGAGATTCCACCTGAACCTCAGGAATAACTTCCTGATGGTCAGAGCTGTCCAGCGGTGGAATATGCTGCCTCAGAGTGTGAGGTTTTTTAGGAGAGACTGGATGGCCATCTGCTGGGAATGCTTTGATGTGCGTTCCTGCATAGCAGGGGGTTGGACTGGATGGCCTCTGGAATCTCTTCCAACTCTATTATTCTATGACTCTATGAATCCTGGTTCCCAGATTCATAGTCAAATGTCCAACCCACTACACCATGCTGGTTCTTGAATGAGCCTATGATCTAGAAAAATCCTGGAAACCGTGCCCTAGGAAGAGTGGCTCAGGGAGCTGGGTATGTTTAGCCTGGAGTAGAGAAGGTTGAGAGGCAACATGATAGCTATGTTTAAATATTTATAGGGATATCATATGGAGAATGCTGCTCCAGAGACTAGGACATGGAGCAATGGCTTCAAGCTTCAGAAAAAAAAATTCCATATAAACATTAGGAAGAATTTCCTGACAGTAAGAACAGTTCAACAGTGGCATTCCCTACTTTGGAGTATACTGCAGTCCCCTTCTTTGGAGGTTTATAAACAGGCCATCTTTTGGGAATGGTTTGATGGTTCATTCCTGATGGCTGGGGTTGGACTGGATGGCCCATTTGGTCTCTTCCAACTCTATGATTCTATCACTTCTGCAGCTGCTGGCTGTATTTATTTTCCATCGGAGAAGCATGATTAGAATGACAAGAGGAGACAACAACAACAACTGTAGTGATGAGAACAATAAGTAATGTGACACCTAACATTGAACTGCAACATCAACAAACAACTGCCATAATCTCAATCATTGACTTTACAGACTGAGGCCATTTCTGCGCTGCACTGTTGTAGTGCTATTATTCCACCTTCAACACCCTGTGGAATTCTGGGGTGTGTATCTTACTGTAGCCAAAGAGCATTCTGACCAAGAATTCTGAATGCCCCTCCCTAAACTGCAAACATCAGAATTCAGTACAAGGATGAAAGTGGAATAATAGCACTATAACAGTGTAGTGTGGAAAGGCCCAAGACTTCTGGACATAGAAGTTCAAGGCCGAGCTTTGGGAGCTACTGACATTAGGAGATCTGGGTGTTCTTTCTAAGAAAGCTACAATAGCTTCAGCCTGAAGGAGTTGTATGAGTTCCAACTAGAGGTGAACCAAATATTCTTCATTCTGTTTGTAATCCTCACAATATTTCTCATAGAAGAGGGAAGAAATTCTCTAACAGTATCTCAGCAATGAGGTTCACCATTAGCAACACCACCACCAGCAACTGCTTTGAGAGGCTGTTCAGCATTTTTTATCTTTATCAGTACTGTGGACTTTGCATATTTGAGTGACAGATATTGGCAAGCCACACCCACAAAGAAGGAATTAAAAGTGGTCTTCTTTTTTGTAGGAATACTAGTGTATTTACCTGACATTGCCAGGGATTTTATTTTCTCATTGTTAACACTTGTTACAAATACCTTAGGAATTATCTTACCTTAGGAACTAGATGCAGTTGAGATACACAGATTTGAGATCTTGTGTCTCTATTTTCCCAATCTGTCTTGTCCAGTACATGTAGCTTTTCCCCATATCCCCCAATCCAATCTGTATTTTGAGTTATTAACATACAGAGGTTGGGTTCCTGAGGCAATACACTGCCCTCCTCCTTGCTGCTAGGCTTCATCTCCTTTACAACCGGCCTGAAGCCCAAGAGCTCTCTGGCTGAGAATTCTAAAGCCCTCTCCCTAAACTGCCAGCCCCCGGATTTCATGGAATCTTCACAGGCAGCCAATCATATAAGGTCTTCTCACCTGACATAGCCAATCGTATGCCTGCCTGACGCAGACAAACAGACAAGATCACTCACAAACTTTGACTTCTATATAGTAGAGAGATGATGAGAAAAAAGTTACTCAGAATATCTTCTCAGAAATGTTGACTCAGTTCTAGATTTAGCCAAGCCTTTGTCTGATGCAGTGCTTTTCCATTTATAAGAATATTTCCCCATCCTCTTGGGAAAACATTTAAGTATGAAGCGGTACCATCTGTTTTGTCTAGAGAATCTCTCAAGAAGGACAAGACCTGAAAGCCTGTGAACAATGAACATCTCAAACAATTCCAGTTTTGTGGTACTCTTGTACTTTCGTGGTACTCTTGTTTGGGGAATAGCAAATTTTGTACTAGAATCAAAGCTGTGCCTGAAACAAAGCAAAGCAAAACAAAACAAAAGATGTTCTTGAACAATCTGGGTTAGGCAGAGGAGTAGAAGAAACAACTACAATATCAGGTTTTTCCATCACGTTCGATTTGCAATGAAGAAATCTGTAATCTCCCATTGTCTGCCCCATTTTCTACCAGCTTGCTTTCTGTACTGAGATAAGGAGGGCAAGAAACCTTTACCGAACGCATAACCAGTCAAACACATCCTCCCATCAAAACGCGCATCTACATTTGTGGGCTCTGCCAGTACTGCAGCATACAAGTATGACTCATGGCATTTAGATGCAATTGCTTGCAAGGTTAAAAAGATGGAGAGAGGAGGAGAGAGAGCTAGAAAGAAAGAAAAATCACACTTGTCATAGAGAGGGACAATTATTTTAAGAAGCGGAAAATTTTCCTACCTCCCACAAACCTCTTTCTTTTGAAACAAACAATCCCTTTGAAGGTAAATTTCAAAGAGCCTGCAAATCAGTTTATGAATCTCTTCGATTGACCTGTACTGGCACAGACTAGCTGGAGAGAGAAGACCCCCAGAAAGGTAATGGGGGGCCCAAGGGGGCCATTGGGATCAGAGTTTCCAGCATCCCAGAATCCTGCTGCTCAAAGACAGTGGATTTGTGTATATGCTGCTGGGAGGCGGGAGGGTGGCAGGGAGGGTTGCAGGGCTATGGTGTGAGGGGCTTGGCCGCGGTGAGTGGGGGCATGGCTGCAGTGCATGGGGGCGTGGCCAGGGCACGCGGGGGTGTGGCTACAGGCTGGGACGCCCAAAAAACATTGCCGCCCGAGGCAAATCGCCTCCTGATCCCCTGTCACTACGCCACTGCAGACAAAGACATTTCTTTTCAAGCAGGCTTTTAATGGGTGATCTGGGGAGCTTTTATTTATTTATTATGCTGGTTTTTTAAAGGTTTTTATAAGTGTGTATGTTTTTATTGTTTTAGCTGTCTTAAATGTTTTATATATTTTTTTAACATTTTTTGTAAGCTGCATTGAGTCGCACTTTGGGAGAAAAGGCAGAATATAAATACAATAAACAAATAAACAAACAAATAAATATTTTCCCACCTCTGCCCTTTCATCAGAACATTGTGGTTTGAATTTTACTGCTAGCCCCATCTACAGTAAAGCCACTGAATCAATAGGATTTGCCTGAGGGCATTTCCACATTATACTGTTATACTGCTATTATTTCACTTTCAACATCCTGTGGAATTCTGGGGTTTGTAGTTTACTGAGGCCATCTCTGGTTGAGAATTCTAAATGTTCCTCCCTCAGTTGCAAACCTCAGGATTCCATGAGATGTTTAAAGTGGAAAAATAGCACTATGACAATGTAGTATGGAAAGGCCCTGTTTGTGGACTGAAAATTCTACTGATTCACTGGTTGTGCTCTGGTTAGGATTATCCTAGAGGATTCAGACTTATATTTAGTGAGAACTTTATTTAAGGACAATGTGAACATGTAGTGTAGGAAAGGATAAACGTAAGGCCATGTATGGTGATTGTAGCACTCAGGGCTACCTTATACATCTGAGTGACCCAGTTCATGCTTTCATTCAATGCATGGAGGATGTCTTGTCTAACATCTTTAACAAGAAAGATAACTGTAGTTCTCAGATTCATAGTAGTGTTTTGTGTCACCTGCAATATTTGCGTTATTCCTGTGGTGGGAGTGTCTCCTGTTGCAAATGATTTATGCCTTCAGAGAGCAACACATCAGAATCTCAATGACAAAATCCCCTGAGGGCTGATAAACTTGGTATGTCTCATGGCAGAAGTTCTTGAATAACTCCGATTCTTCTTGCACAGAGCAAATGTCGATTCCAAATCTGGCTGATTGGATGGAGGTACTCAATGTACGATCCTAGATCAGTGGTAGAGTACAGGGTAGGATAGAGAAACGTTCCTATTTCAGAATCTGGAGGGTACTGCTAGTCATTATATAGACATCACTTAGCTAGAAGGACCAGTGGCTTGATTTGGTATTAGACTGCTTCGTTTGTTCTTAACAGGAATAAAAAATGGGAGATAGATAGCTAATATCTTTTTTGTCTTGTGAATTGATTTCCTATGGGTGTCAAGCTGGCCATAGCAGAGAAACATGATGTTGGGTGAGATATGTATTATTTTCCTTGTCTTTCTGCTCTCAAATAGTGATTTTTAAAGCAGTATGGATAACCTATTGTCGGTGGTACTTGGGAACTTACTAGTACCTGTAATTCAGGGATGGGCAACTGTCAAGGATTACAAAGCCACATTGGGGACCTTTGAGAGTTGTACCTCCCTTCTGCAGATCCCTTAAAAGTAATTTTTGGCCCCAAATATTCCCAGATGATGTGTGGCCAATATTGTTTATATTTTTGCCTTCTCTAGGGCATTTTGAGTCCAGAAAAGGCCCTTTTTTTCCTAACAGGAAGTGATCAGGAAGTCAGTTTCTGACCACTTCCTGTTGGAAAAGGCCTCTCCTGGGCTTAAAAGGGCTGACCCCCCCCCAAAAAATAAAAGGTCTCTGGGTTGCCAAGGGTACAACAAAAAACAACTCCAAGGGTTACATGCAGCCTACAGCTGCACGGTCCCCAACTCTGCTTTAATTATTCAATTAATTGCTTTCCCAAGGCGTGGTAACTGTTCTTCGATTGCACACAATTGGGGAATTATTTCTCAACTTCCTTCTGTAGCTACAATAGCTGGCAAAAAGACTGGGCCATTAACTATGGAGAAGCCATCAACTTCCAAGGACGTCTCAGAGAGGCAGTTTACGTAGGCTGGGCTCACATAGCCTCAATTTTATCTTATGGTGCATTATCACTGAGCAGCTATTTAGTGATGCATGTTCAGTTGAGAGTTTACAGCCCTACACTTGCATCCGATAACCAGATCTGGTTAAATTTAGCTCTGTTTTTCTCCTCCGTCTTTTGCGCTGATGTGCTTGCGCTTTAGTATAATTCCTTTGACACCGAGAAGTGTTAGTGAGAAATTCATGCACCATGCTTTCATCTTCCACATTAAAATAAGATCACCTTGTTAATACTTCATTAATAGAGTGGAGCTGATGCACCAGAGATTTCCCCCTATTAACTTGGGGTCTGAATAAGTTTTAAATGAATACTTTCAAGATTGCAACTCTTCTTTGCGGGAGAGTTATTCAATAATATATCCAGGGATGTACATGATGCTCTGTATTTTAATGTTTTCTTCCATTTCATTTCTCTCACCATAAAAAAAGGAGAAGAAAATCAGCAATCAAAGATTTTTTTTATTAAACTTATAAAATTGATACTCCTTTAAATATTTAGTGTTAAACTAGATTACAGAGGCCTAGCCAGAGGGTAAAAATTGTGTCAGGAGAATGGAAATTGGATTCTTGAACCTGTAATATATGACTGTGAGCCCTATTATTTTTAAAGGGGAAGTTTTAGCACCTTACTTTCTGTTCACAGTTCAATGTGATCCAAGGTCAACTGTGTGAAAACATTTTTTAAAGGACAATTTATCAGATTATGTTATCACAGGGCAATGATTGCTTAGCTGAGTGTTTCACAATAAATTTGCTTCATTCAGTTATGCTTTACGATAAATGCTACTTGTATTATATCTCTGATTTTTTGATTTTGCATACCAGTTGTTGCCTGATCCTGCAGTTAATTTCACCATTCAGAAGTCAATTGCAATCGGTTTATTTAAGTCAGGGCAATCAAACTTCTGGTTCATGGTCCTAATTTGCTCATGAATGGCCCCTCAGCTGGCTCCCAAAAAGGTCCAGAAAGTTCCATTATTATCTCTTATCTCACAGATAAAGTTTAGAATCTCATCCTTCCTGTTTCCTTCAATGGGGTGTGGTACAAGTGAACATCTTAGTTATGGAACCTGGTCAGAGGTAAGTCCAATCCTTCGGAATCAATCCACCCCATCTTCCTCAGAAGTATGTGCAGAGACCCAGTAGTTGCTAAGCTTTGCAAATATCAAAAAGTACAACTGGCAGAAGGAAAAAAATAACAGACCAAACGAAGATGAAAGTGTACACATACACTTCAGCTTGTTAACATAGTGCATAGAGACACAAAAGCAACAGTTGTATTTCAATGGAGCAACCTCCCATCTGCAAGATACAAATAGATAAAGCATCAATCTGTCTCAGTTAACATGGATTGCCCTTAGTCTTTTCAAGTCATGCAGCTGAATGTAACCTAGTTACACTAATTGAACCTTGAAGGTGGTGCCTTCGTTGATAGGAGCCCAGTTGTGTCCTATTTAACAGTATCAACAGTGACTTACTACTCTACTTGAAAGGAAATATGCTATTCTGATTGTTCCTTAAATAGTCTGAGTGAGTCTCTTCTCGGTCACAAGTAGAGATTGGAATAGTTATCTTTTGGGAGTGTAGCTCCCAACAACTCCCAGCTATCAAGTTCTAGTTTCCAGGTTCTAGTTGTCAGGACTGTTTCCAGGTTCTAGTTGTCAGGACTGTTCAGGAAATGTACAGGAACTGGATATATATATATATTTCACCACAAGGTCAAGGTTCAGGCAGGAAGACACTTCACCATATCTGAATAAGCATATACAGATCTGTTTAGACCAAAATTGCCTTCTGGCCTTGTTATAAAGTGACATTTTTGACTAGGAAAGTGATGTATATAGCACTGGGGGAAAAAAGAACCAGTCAAGAAAGGCAGGCTGAATTAGAATTTTTGCAATCAAAGCAAATGTAGGATGACTCCAAGGACAGCAACCCTCCCTCTCAAATATTCTCAATTCTTCCTTTTGTTCCTCCACCAGTCTAACCAGCACATTAATGTAGCTTCATGAATCACAACAAATTAATCATCAGACAATCACAGTGGATTGACATCTGAGTTTAAATTAAAAATTTCCAAAAACTGCAGGTGGTTTTAATTAAAAAAAAAAAAAGCCTCATTGGATTTCTTGCCTAGCTTCCATTCTAGCAATCAAGATCCAATGAAGCTTGTTGAGAGGGATATAAAGCCAGCAAAAGTAGAGGAAAGAAAAGCTGCTACCCTATTAGAGTTGCATATGTTTAGCATGGAGAAGAGAAAGTTAAGAGGTGACATGATAGCTATGCTCAAATGTTTGATGGGTGCCATACGGAGGATAGAGCAAATCTGTTTTCTGCTGCTCCAAAGACTAGGACATAGAGTAATGGCTTCAAACTTCCAGAAAATAGATTCCATCTAAACATTAGGAAGGACTTCCTGACAGTAAGAGTAGTTTGACAGGGGAATGCACTGCTGAGAAGTGTGGTGGACTCTCCTTCTTTGGAGGTTTTTAAACAGGGGGTGGATGGCCATCAGTTGGGAATGCTTTGATGGCATGGTAGGAAGTTAGACTCAACGACCCACATGGTCTCTCTCAACTCTGTGATTCCATGAAAGTTCTCCCAAACCTGGACTGGATTCATTGTCTCCCACCATCATGGTAGCCACCATCCAACAATGAGCTGAGGCAGGAATCCACCATTGGCTGGAGGTGCAGAGCACTGTACTTTCTGTTCAGTGACAGATAATATTCCTTTTGTATTGTTCTTCTAGTATGAAAGCAGGGTAGTTTTAGCCGGGATTACTGCTGGGCTCCAGGATATGAGCTGCACTGATGTCTTGCCATGAGGGTGGTGGGCTCCTAAGGCATTTCTAGGCTTCCTGGCTAACTAACAAGTTCGTCCATCACCCTGCCTCAACTCCATCAGCTTCCTGCCACTTCTTCCTCATTCTAACATCCTTTCCCTACCCATTCTGCTTCTGCCATCCCCTCTCCTGTTCAGTCACTGTTCTAGACCTAAGCCACATTACAGGTCAAAACCATCATATGCCCAGAAACAGACCAGCAGCCAGTGAAGCTGCCCTAGCGAGGAAGGTATATGCTTCCTATTACCAGCCCTGATTAACAGTCTTAAGTTCAGTATTTTGAAGTTGCTGACATTGCCAAACAGTTTTCAAAGGTAACCTCATCCAGTGTGCTTCACCACAGTTATATATTTAAGACTTTTACTCCAAGTCTCAAGTCAAGTCTCAAGTCTGGAAGCCAACTTTTTACCCCAACCTATATTCCAGAATTTCTGAACAGAGTTGAATAAAGTCAGTTTTAACAATTTAAGCGGAGTTGGCCCTCCACATTTACCATTTTGCCATCTGCAGCTTCAGAGGT
This sequence comes from Iguana delicatissima, assembly GCA_948472985.1. NCBI lineage: Eukaryota > Metazoa > Chordata > Lepidosauria > Squamata > Iguanidae > Iguana > Iguana delicatissima. The sequence goes on along the minus strand of CAOKZL010000261.1, from coordinate 658,101 downwards.
GAGGAATAGGATCCTTCTTACTCCTCATTACTGAAGCTTCAAAAGCTGTAGAAGGAAGTATCCTTCCTCCTCAAGCCTAGCATACATAGACCCTTTTCACAGCGTCACTTTTCGTGTGACAGGAGAGGGCGGCTCGCGCGAGAAGCCTCGCCCGAAACGCTGACGCTTCCCTGCTCCTCCTTACCACACCTGGCTTCTTCTAGCGTGATGATCGCTCTTCAGCCCCACCCCCAGCTTCCACAGCACAGTCTGGGAGCTGTAGGAGGCGCTGGGGGAGGAAGTGCGACCGGCTCGCCTGCGATGACGCACTGCACTTAGGTAAGTGCGCGCCGCCGCCGCCGCGAGCATTGCGCGAGCGTGGTCTATTTTTGGCTTCAAGCCGAAAATAAAAAAATACGCGGCCACCCCACTTGAGCCTCGTGAGCGCCACACGAGTGGGAGTACTTTGTATGGAGCGGTGCTTCCACTCCCGCGAGGCTCAAAGGGCTCTTGTGTGAAAGAAAGGCCATGCGAAAAGGGCCATAGTGTTCTCTAAGAAACATGTCCTATGCTTTGAGGACAAGTCTTACCTTCTGCTCTTAGGAAAAGTTTTAGAAGGCTCCTCCAATATGCAGCAGGGACAGGCGGCTGAGCAGACCTCAAGCCCATTGCCTAACCTATTTACTGTTCTCCTCTGAGAAATGTACCCACACTATGGGCTTGAGACAGATTGTCATATGATCAGTAGACAAAAAGAGATGGAAGCATTTTTTCAAAGTAGTCAGATTTCTGGATGAATCTGTTATGTTACTGAACCAAGGGCAGCAAGTCAATCAGTAAAAAAATATACGAGTCTCAAGTCGAGTCAGTGCATCTTTGCTGCTGAATGAAGTCCAAGTCGGGTCACTGAGGAGACTTAAGTCTGACTTGAGTCCGAGTCAATCAACTCGAGTCTACATCCCTGCATCACAGTAATCCAATTGGGATGTAATCAAAGCATGCGTATAACAATATTATACACGTGAATGTAAGAAGGATTCACATTATATAAATGGCTGGATAAAGTGCACTTCCTTATGGGAGACTATGGAACTTTCCTGACAGGACACTGGATGTGAAACAAAGCTTTGCAATGCCTCTAGGCCTGGTTCTATGAGCCCAGGAGCCAGATCGTATCCTCATTCAGGTGTACCAGGTGTAAACAGGCCTCACATCAACCACCCCCAATTCATTTTATGGCAGACGCAGACCTGATTATGTTAAACTATGGTGGCAATTTGTCTCTGTTGATAGTCTTTGCAGGGTAGTTAAATATTATTTAGATGAAGTCACTTTCCACAAAAATGGTTCTCCACAGGGGACTGGAAGCAGCAAACTAAGAGCTGGAACAGAATTGAGAAGCTGTGCAGCATTTCACACATGTGAATAGCTGAAAGCAGTTGTTTTTTTGGAATTTTAATGGTTAGATTATAACTTCTATTTACAGAATGAAATGTAGTTATTACAGTCTGGAGTATATAGCACTTATTTCTGTATACCCCCCTCTCCCTGCACAACAACCACCATTCTCACAGCACCCCCTGCTTTCTTTGCCTTTTTTGGCAATTGCATCTGGGTTTGCCTAAAACAATAATATGACTAAGGCAGATTTACTATGTATTATATGTTATTGGGAGGGTAAAAAGTCTAAGCTTTAGAAAGAAGATTTTGGAATCCAAAGAAGGAAGAAAATGAAGTCTGTTGAGCAGGTGAGTTTGTAATCCTTAAATAGAGATTGTCAACTTATTTTTTTTTTCTATTTTCTGTTGCACATCAGATTATAAGTGCTCAAAAATGAAAAATGTGTTTTCATGCAGCTGAAATTTCTCAGTGTAATGTGTTTGACTTTAAGCTCTTTTGGAGCTTTCATGCACGTAACTGTATTTATGTCTGTGTGCTTATATACTAACGTCGTAGGAAATACGTGGCAGAACAGCTCCAAAATGGATGTGAACAATTGTACTGTTCCCTTTAGGGGTCTGTGAAAAGTGGATTCATGAATAACCCCTTGAGTTCCATATTGCAAGAAAAGTGAGTAAAAGATAGAAAGAATGTTTTTAAAAAACTGAAAAGGTAACATAAGTCATGTTTCAAATTTTGAAAAAGTCTGACAAGAAGAATCCTGGACTGACAAGAATCTTTGCAATTCAGTGCAAAATTCACATTGGTGGTTCTTTTGCAGAAAAACAGCATTTTCTGCACAGAAAATGCTATTTCCTGCACAGAAAATTCCGTTTTACGTGCAAAACCATGGCATGCCAATTCAGCACAGAATAAATTCTGAATTGCCAACAGGCTTTGAAAACTGTGTGGCTTTCAAAGACTTTTTCTCAGCAGGAAGAAAATGTATTAAAATTCCTCATTGCTTCCTTCAAGAAGAAACATAGTGAAGCACTGCATCCCTAAAGGGGAAATATAAATAAATAAATTAAATAATATGAATAAAATAATTCTTACTATTGTCATCTTGACATGGTGGTACTCAAGGATTCTCTAACATTTATGTGAGACTTCAAACTAAGTCCTACTCTTAGTCCTAACCAGAGTAGACCCATTGCATCAATCAGTTTTGCCTATGCATTGACTTGCCATTTAGCAATTGTTTCAGTAGATCTACTCTAGTGGAGACTAACCAATAGGACTACACTTGTTTTCTTTTTCTCATCATGATTTCTTTAATTTGTAAAAAATATACTTTGCCTAAAACTGTAGACTCTATACAAAATAAGTGTGCTTTCTTCTCATTCTGAAGCTGAATACGCTCAGAAAGTCAGAAGAAAAATATGTACTGCTGATCACAAAAGCACAGCAAACCCATTCAATCTACTGCTTTTACAGTTATCAAAAAGAACATTATTGCATCCTCCCAGGAAAAGATAGCTTATCAGAGCTACATCACTTCTTGTCACCATATGCAGGAATTCAGCTATGTATGGTGAGTGACAAATCTTAGGGAAAGGAAAAGGTACTGGGTTTTATAAACAGATCTTTGGTTTTATATTGGTGAATATGAATGAAGGAGACAATTAGGAATGGGAACAATATTTGAAAACAATTTAAAAAATGATTGAGAATGGGTTTCTAGAATGCTAGGAAACCCCTAACAGGCAAAAATCTCTGCAGTTCAGGTCTTATTCTGTCTGTGAAAAAAATGCACAGAGGTTTTTCTGTTAATAAATGTCTTGTGTCTGTACAGATAATGTTGTTTGCTGTGCAAGAATCTTGTTTTAAGCACAGAAATACAGAAAATAACATTTAATGTATTTAAAAATGCCATGTTTCTGTGCAGGAAATGAGTTTTCTGTGCAAAAATGCTCTTTTCTGCAAATACAAAAAACAAAAAACAACCCTCTGTTTTCTGCAGTGCTTTTTTTTTCACACAGAATAAATCCTGAACAAGAATTGAAGGATTTAAAAAAAAAGGGGGAGAAAGTGAGGAGAAGATTTTTTAAAAAGCAATGTTGTGCATCTTTAAGACTAATTGGTTTGTATTTTAGCATGAGCATCCACGGCTATAAACTCACTTCTTCAGATGCAGTACTGAGTGGAATATGATGAGAAGAATGCAGGACCAAGGAGAATCTTCACATTTTCAGACTATCACATGTAACTCTCCTTTTTTTTTGCACACACATGCACACAGACACACGTTTGCAAGGAGGAACATTAGTTTTGCAAAAAAAAAATAAATAAATGCAGAAATATTATTATCTGTCTTGAAAAACATTTGCATGTTTTACACAGAATAAATCCACAGCCACAGTATATTCTTTGCAGTAAGTAGCATTTTCTGCACAGAAAAGAATATTTTAGCATATTAATAATGTTTATTTATAATGCCCTTTTCACTAAAATGTGGAACGTCAACATATAGGCCCTTTCTGCAGCTTACCTTCTCATGCTGCTGGAGTGTGAGCCTTGCGTGAAAAGCCTGGGCAGGCAGGCTCTAGCAAGCGTCCTGCTTCCCTGCTGCTTGGGCTCCACAGCTCCTTCCTGCTCGCATGAGAGCCCCGCCTGTGCCCCTTCCTTCCTTCCTTCCTTCCTTCCTTCCTTCCTTCCTTCCTTCCTTCCTTCCTTCCTTCCTTCCTTCCACAGTGTAGCCTGGGAGTTGTAGGCTGCACTGAGGAGAGGACGTGCAACAGGCCCGTATCCAGAGGCTCCGCCCTGCAGGTGAGTGAGGCCCAGGCCTGTGAGCCTTGCGCAAGCACGACTTATTTTCGGCTAAAAGTTGAAAATAAGAAAATGTGTATTTGCTGCACTTGCGGGCCTTGAGCATGGCAGAAATGGGAGTGCGTCATGCAGACCACTCCTGACATTTATGTGATGCTCAAGGGGCCCTTTTGCTTGTACACTTCCATGCAAAAAGGGCCATACAGTCAGGGACAAAGACAATAATGATAGCACTATAGCAACACATGGAATGAAATCCCCAACACTCCACCAGTCGCTACCCATCTCAGCATCTTATACACAACTAAGTAGCTTAAGCTGGATCATCAAAGAGGAAGGTCTTTGGCCTTTTATGAAAACAGGTGAACTCCTCCTCCAGGCAGAGGTCCAAAGGAAGCCGTTTGACAAAGGCGGAGCCAGATCATGAAACACTTGTAGTCTCGACATGGCTGTGTGTATCAGTGGAACATTAGAAATTAATATTTCTAAATTTTTTTTGTTAATCATACCAGTCATCTTGAGTTCCTTGTTCTACAGTGGAAAGGAAAGACAAAGGTCCCAATGTCAAACAAATACAATTCCAACATGATCAGCAAATTTTTTAATGAATTTTTCAAAAATTCCTATCTATATCTCTTTTCTTCTCCCTGGTTTTCTTCCTTTTCCACATCCTTTATCTCCACTTTATTGGATTTTCCCCTTCTGACTACTCTCTCCCTCTTGTCTAATTTCTTTTTCTTCATATGCCTTTTGATTTTATCCTCCCTCTCCATGTTTTTCCACATAAACACCTCAACAGGCTAGATGTTAAGGCTTCTCTTATTCAGGGGGTGAAGACCTAACAACAGAGGAGCAATGGCGCAAATCACCTTGAGATCCACTCTGTCTTTCTAGGATTTTCAATGAGAGGTGAACTGCAGCTGTGTGACTGCCTCCTTCATTCATACATTTTCACAAAGCCTGCCTAGTATTTGAAGTCTCCAGATCAATGAGTCTTTTTTTTTCTTTTTTAAAAAAGTCTGTTCTGGGAGGTACTTGGGTGATTCATCACCTACAAGAAGATATCAAAGCCTTCCTCCAGTCTAGCAAAGACAGAGAAACAGCTACCTAGGGAAAGACCTTTTTATGAATGCATGGATGCATAGGCCTGACTTTGTTGATCACTCCAGCTTTTTCAGTTGCTAGAATAATTGATGGATAAAAGTGCAGTAGTCTTGAGACTTTTTTTGGGGGGGGGCAGGAGCAGGGAGGGAAAAACAGAGGCATTGAATGGAAGGGAATGGACGCAACTGACATGCATTAATAACATGGTTTAGATTTAAAGCCATTCTGCTATGGTGTTGACTTATTAAACTCACACAAGATCTCTCCAAAATGATTTAGCAGGATATGTGGTAATCACAGGGATATAATTTTTCACTGCAATAAGTAATTCTACCATTTCTTTTCCTGCTTTGACAAAGCCTTTGAAAACCACAGTTTTTGGAGCTTATTTGCAATTTGGAATTATTCTGAACAAAGTTTGCACAGGATTGTTTTGTACAGAAGACAGCTTCCCCCCACCCCCCAGCGTATGCTGCTCCCCATGAAAATCAACCACATGTGAATTTTCCAGAGAATAAATTCTGAACAGAGAAGATCCTCATTAGTCCAAGACTCTTCTCATGAGAGCTCCTTGACACACACAAACACAAAAACATTTTTCAACAATTTTTCAAATGTTTTTGAAATCTCTAATGCTGAAAGGGTTCTACAGAAGAATTCAGACATAAAATACAGATTCACAAGGTTTATCTTCTTTACAGCATCCTACACTCTTAGTTAGGGATGCAAAGAATATTCTCAAAGTTTCTTATCCTCAGTGCCCCTCAAAAAACAAACCCTCTCAATTATTTACTGCAAAAAAAAAGAAGAAGAAGAAGAAAGAAAGCTTGTCCAGAAAGAACTCCATCATTTGTTTTTCTGCAAAGTTCAGCTTTTGTTTTGCAGATCTGATTTTTTTTCCTCACAAAGATATCCAGAAACACAAACAGTAAAATAAAATATAGTAAGATTCTAAGAATGGGAGGGCTGACAAAATTGATAGATCTTATTAGGAAAAAATCAAATTCCACACATAAAGGCAATATTTGATTCTATAAACAATGGGATTTTGCACAAAAATGTATATTTTTTTGTGCTAAAAAAACCTTTTCATTTAAAAAATCTGTTTCTGGAAAGTGTCTTTGCAAAATCTTTTGGTTTTTTTTAATACAAAAAGAAACCCTTAAAATTCTTGTATGCCCCTTGTCACTGTTTACAGAAACAAATGTGGAGTTTTGTGCAATGCTGGGAGGATTTGTGCTACAAGCCATGAATTTTACACAGAAAAACACTCCTATTGCTGTTTTTTTCCATCCCCCCTGAAAAAATGCAGAAATCGTCTTGCTTTTAAAACAAATCTGTGGAAGCAACAATTTTGTTCATGAAAAACAGGTTTTGACACACACAAAAAAGCCACAGTTATCATGCAAGAAAACAAACAAACTATTATCTGTCTTGAAAAACATTTGCATGCCAACATTCCTGTTATTCTGTACAGAATAATTTCCCAAAACACTTTGGGATATGTAAAAAGTATACACACATGTATGCACAACACACACACACACACATACAGAAAGAAGAACCATACCCAAGTTCACCTCTGTGTGGCTCTTCCCTACTAGGTTTGACAATGATTTTGAAATCCATTTTTCTAAACAGGAACCAAAAAGAACAAATATTCTTTTTATATCACCTCCATTATCTCTTCTCAAAGCAATGTGCAGATGAAGTGCAGACTGTGCATTTCCATATTCTCCCATCATTAGTATGTCTCGCCTCATCCTTTTAACCATCTTTTTCCTCACTGCAGTCATTGAACAGACTGTGAACAGCTGCAGGATACCCAGAGACATCTGAAGTTCAAAGAACAGGCTTGCTAAGAAACACACAGCCCTGCCTACATCCCCATGAAATACCAAAAAGTTCAGCATCACCTCTAAAAAGGTAAATTGAAAGCAGTACACTAATGACGCTAATAGCAAAAACATTCATAATTAACAAATAACATGAATAGATTACACTTATTTTTCCTCCATCACAGTGGCGTAAAGTCGCACTCATGTAGTTACACAGTGGTTGCACTACACCACTTTATGCTGAATGCCAACACTGTGCAAGCACTTGTGTATCTGTCAATGTACCAGTGGCATACCGAGGGGGGAGCTGAGGTCCCCCCTGGAGCATGTTTTTGGAGGTGGGGCCAGGCCACCCTCCACACACTGGGAGATGTCTAGTGATTAGATGGGCACTGGAGCCTCACAAAGAGGTCTGCTGGAGGGGTATCCCACCCCAGGAAAGGAGGCTGTCTTCCCCCACCCCTCCCAATCTGGACTGAAACCTGTTTCCAGCCAAAGCAGCAGTACCAACACTGGCAGACCTCCGGGTCGGGCAGAGAAAGAGGGAGGGAGAAAGGAGGAGAGGAGAGGAGAGGAGAGGAGGGACCCTGAGGAGGTGGGGAGAGATGCCCACCTTCCCCTCCAACCCCACCTCCAAGACTGGAGATGAGCCCAGCCCAGCCGACCCCCTCCCCAAGGAGGAAGGAGGGAGAGAAAGGGAGAGAGGGGGCACTCACCATTGCAGGAATGTTGGCATGTCTCTGAGCATATGCAGAGCACCCTCCCCACAAGTGTGAATGCCTAGAGCCCGATCATTCAATGCCAATCGAGCAGTTTTTATTTGGTATTTTGGATAGGTCCTCCCTCCTCTGAGAGGGGTGGCAAATTCAGGGACTGCCCCTGGGTGGCAACTAAAGGACTGCAATAGCTCTAGCTACACCACTGCAGTGTACTTGTAGATTGTCCCAAACTGTGCAATGTGGAATGCACAGAATGGCTGCTTCTACCCAGGGAATTAAGTGGTACATTGACAGCATAGAAAATAATTATGCATCATCCAAAAACATGTAACTTCATGCCAAAAAAAGGTTATAATTGTGCCTTACGCAGACAGATAAAAAGATAGATAGATAGACTTACACTTATTCCCCCCAAAGACAGTAGCTAGAGAACTTGTCTCGTAAAACATGAACAAAGACTTTGTTATGATCATGTTGTGAACTCAACACCACTCTATCCTTGTCCCCTCTGCTTTAGTCTGGGTGCTTCATGGGGAAAAGAAAGAACAACGCAATTTTGGATGCCTGTCCATTTGCCTTCTTAAAGCTAAATCGCCCAGCAGGCTTTGGCTGCATTATAAAGTTCAACTCTAGGAGCTTGTGGGAGGGAGGAGAGTGCTTCACCTTAAAAAGAACCCATATTAAAAAGAATTCATGACCAAAACCAGTGGACATCCCTATTTCCAGTGGCAGTTGCAAATGTACATGTCAGTGGAGGAGTGAATCTGTCCCCAGTTTAGTTTGAACTTTAAAGGAACTGTCCAAGGCATCAAACCTATTTTGAGGACAGCAGAATGGGCAGCTCATTTCAAATTCAGACCAAAACCTGGGCAACATTCAACAGCCAACTGACATGGAAACTGCTACTGCCTTGTTCCTACCAAGATACCACTAAGTCAGGCAAGAAAGTGGGAGGAGTGGGTTGCATTTTTAATCTGTCAATCTGTATAATAGGTACAGCACTCATTGGGCTTGATTGCCTCATGTAGGAAGAATTACTGAAAAAGGTGAACAGCGTTTATTGTCATTTTGTCCTATTATCTTATTCTTTGACATTTGAAACATAACAGCGTGCATAAGTGATAGGTAACATTATAGTCAAGGGAAGGAGAGAGATGTGCGTGGGAGCCCAAAGATATACAAGATGGATGGATTGATATATAGTTTTCTTTCTAACCCCCTAAACTTTCAATTGTTTCTCACTGTCATCCACAGAAAGTATTCTATTTTAACTGCAGAAATAGTAAGCTTCAGGAAAGGACCCGTGAGAATGGCCAGAATGGATGGAGACGGGACAGAAACTAGAAAATCTGAGATGTAAGAAGAAATCACAGTAGAATCTAGAATGTCAGAAATCTAGCCATTGTAGAGTTTGGCTTATCAGCACAGTATATGGTAGAACTGGATGGGTGTCATGGATCAGGTCTTTATTGGAGACACCAGCCCAAAGCAGATCAGAGGATTATCACAATGAGACAAAGCCACAGGTGTTTGTTGGGAGTTAGAATTTTGTAGGGTGTTAGCCCTTTGAAGGAAATTCTATGAGAGCTAAAACTGTTAGGAATCAGCCTTCCTTTAGCAGAGTTGCAGAAAAGCATGTCCCAATCTTTGTGTGGTTTCCTGAAGTGAGACTGACTTGGAAAGCAAAACAAGGCAAGCAGTTTCAGATTAACTAATAAACTTTACAATTATATATGCATTGGAGAAACTAGATCCTAACTTACTAACAAAAAGATTAGGGAAGATAGTAGCTTCATTCTTAATTCACAAACTTCTTGGTGGAGAAGCTAGCAAAGCAGAGAGAAAATGCTAGAAGCAAGATTGCAACAGGGGAAAGAAAGAGAGGTATGGTCTTCTGTGTAAGGCCAATGACGGACTCCAGAGTGTATCCTGGGTCACATGGTCTGGATACCACAACCAATCACTTTAAATAACACAGAGCAATTAGGTGAGAGGCCAGAAAGAAAAATTAAACCTATGCTAGCTAAACCCCATTTGTCCCAGAGCAAGGGTCGAGGGAGAGAATGCCAGAATTTTCCAACAGTGTTAAAACAAGTTTACTGGTGACTAATAGATGGTGAAAGTATTTCAAAGCACACCACAATTAACACAATGTTTGGCCTACAGAAGCCAGAATCCCTTGCAGTCAGGGGTAGGCTGAGCTCCCAGGCAGCATTTGGCCTTGTCCTTGGACCAGCACAACTTCCCTGGGATAATGGCATGCTATCCCCCTCTCCAGGACAAGACCAAAGCTGTAGCCACAAACCGCAAAAATTCACACAAAGAAAGCTACAGTATGCAGATGCAAGCTTCTCTTCCAATTGGACAACCTTTGGAACAGAAAAGCAAACAGTAATAATAGAATCAATCCCCTTCCCCCATGTGTCTTACAACTAGGCAGCAAAAAGTGGGTATTATATTCTGGTATTTTCACAGGAGAGCAGGTGAGAAGATAGGATCTTACGATCTTATATAATGAAATGCAAGGCTAAGGTGAACAATAGAATGAGGCCTCTTGTCTGTGCTAACCAAAATATTAACTGCCTCAATGCCTATTTGAGCTGTATAATAGCATTCTGTGAATCAAAGCAGTTACTCATATCTGTCTCTTTTTGTGACAAATGTCACACCCATCACGGTAGATTATGAATGGACCCTGGCAGACTCTGTTGAAACTCATTTATACTGGCAGACTCTGCAATCTCTTTGTTAGTATTATCTATAGTACGACTCTTTAGAAATTCTCTGGAACCTTGAACAGGGATGGACAAGATCCTCATTTATTTCATTTTTTCGATATGAACTCTCCAAAGTTTGCCAATTTCTTCATTAATTTGACAGAAAGAACCATATATATGTGTGTGTGTGTGTGTGTGTGTGTGCATGTGTGTGTTAGAATAGGGGAAACAGAAAGAGCTACCTGTTCAGGGGCAGAGTTTTGAGATCTTTGAACTCTGACTTTGAATCTCTCTGCACTCAATCACGCTTGTGGTTATGACTTTGGTTGTAATCTGTTCTTGCATATGCTTCCCATTTTTAACAACTTGTCTTGTTGAAGTTGTTAAAACTCTTGTTAAACCCTTTGCCATGCTAGTAAGAGCTGTGTCTATTGACTAGAATCCTTTTACCAGGTGAAGTAATGGACCAAGCCCCAGTACCTTTATGAATTGCATACAAGAGGGAAATTCAACAAGTGTTTTTCTTCATGAAAGTTTTTTCCCATGGTAAAATTTCCAGTTCTAATCATCAGTCCAAGAGTCTTCTTGTTAAGGTTTCTTTGCATTTGAGAAACATGCTTTTAGTTATATATTTTTTTTAAAAAAAAAATTCAAATGTGACATGTTGTTTTGGCTGTAGCTTCCAAACACTTTTCAGGGGCAGTCCCATGTAGAACATATTAAAGTAGTCCAGTAGGAAGGCACTTAGGCTGTGAATCATTGCAATCTGCCTTTATGTTTCTGGGCAAGAGATAAAACATAGGAATTTCTTCAACGAATCAAGTGTGTTTAACCAGTGTTTGAGAGCCAGCATGGTGTAGTATGGGTGTTGGCCTATGACCCTGAAGACCTGGGTTTGATGTCCCACTCATCCACATGCTGTCCTTGCATGCATTACACACTCTCAGTCCCAGAAAACCCTGTGATAGATTCACCTTAGGGCCACCCTAAGTTGGAAAGGCACACAACAACAAGAACAAGCAGTGTTTAACAACACCTTTAGATACATCCACAGCTGACCATGAACATGAAGATTCCAGGAGTGCACATTATGTCCATCCTGTGGATCCAGGAAGTTCAAACTGAGACAAGTCCACTGAACCTCAAATTTAGATTGGATTCCACACATATCCCTAATAGCTAGCATAAATAGCTCATTTCAGAACTAATATATGCAATATCTTATGTGAAAAGATGTGCTTGTATCTGTTTTACATAAATGGGATTAAAGATGGATCACATATGAGCAGCTTTCTTCTATCCCATTTTTTGGATAAAACAAACAAACAACCCAAAACAAAATCACTCTTAAAAGCTTATGGAAATGACTTTCTTTTATGTCTTTAAAAAAAAAGAGAGAGAGAGTGAGTGAGAGGAAGAAACCTGTCTGTTTTGAAGGAAATAATACTGAGAAAGAATCAAATTAGCAGCAGTAATTTTCTTTCATGTCAGATCATTTCCTCCCAAGCTACTGATGATGACTCAATTTATATCCCTGCCAATTTTAATTCCTAATTATTCTCTTAAAGGCTTTATTCCTAATAACCCCTTTCAGGATTTAAATTTTCCAATTTTCATCATGAAAATTATCTGGAATAATATTCATTATGAAATGGGGCAAAGATTGGGTGGGAGAAATGTCAGAAATGGACATTTCTTTGTACCAAAGAAATGCATGTGCACAGCCCATATTATACAACATAGAGATCAATGTTACTCACAGACCTTGGTAGAATTACACTTTTGGATTATAATTATAACTCTTAGAACAGCAATCAATCAACCAAACACAGATATAGTTAGTGGGAATGTCCAACCTAATACACCCATCACAATCCAAAACATAAGACAAGACTGGGAGGCATGCTATATTGTCTTATAGAATCATAGAATCCCAGAGTTGGAAGAGATCCCACGGGCCATCCAGCCCAACCTCCCGCTATGTAGGAACACACATCAAAGCACTCCCGACAGATGGCCATCCAGCCTCTGCTTAAAAACCTCCAAAGAAGGAGATTCCACCACACTCCGAGGCAGCATATTCCACTGCCGGACAGCCCTGACTGTCAGGAAGTTCTTCCTGAGGTTCAGGTGGAATCTGCTTTCCTGCAGCTTGAATCCGTCGCTCCTTGTCCTAGTCTCTGGAGTGGTAGAGAACAAGCCTGCTCCCTCCTCAACATGACATCCCTTCAAATATTTAAACATGGCTATCATGTCTCCTCTTAACCTTCTCTTCCGCAGACTAAACGTAGCCAGCTCCCTAAGCCATTCCTCATAGGGCATGGCTTCCAGACCCTCCACCATGTTGGTTCCCCTCCTCTGGACACTCTCCAGCTTGTTGATATCCTTCTTGTATTGAGGTGCCCAGAACTGGACATAGTATTCCAGATAAGGTCTGACCAATGCAGAATACAGTGGTACCATTACCTCCCTCGATCTAGACACTGTACTCCTATTGATGAAACCAAGAATTGTGTTGGCTTTCTTGGCTGCCATATCACACTGTTGACTCATGTTCAGCTTGTGATCTACCAAGACTCCTAGATCCCTTTCACATATACTGTTATCCAGACACGTGTCCGCCGTCCTATATCTGTACATTCCATTTTTTTCTGCCTCAGTGCAGGACGTTACATTTCTCTCTGTTGATGTTAACTTTGTTAGCTTTGGCCCAGCTCTCCAATCTGTCAAGGTCATTTTGAATTTTGATCCTGTCCTCTGGCGTATTAGCAACCCCTCCCAATTTGGTGTCATCTGCAAATTTGATCAGCATGCCTTCTACTCCTTCATCCAAGGCTTCCTTTGTTACATTATGGTTCTGCAGTCCCTCCAGACTTAAGAGAGAGAACAACAGCATGAGAACACCCTAGATTATTGCAACCTGATTTTAAGGCTCAGTAAAAATGGCTTCCAAAAGACCACCCCATTTTCCATCCACAATCAGAATTCATTGCTAAATATTTTCATAAAAGTCCCTGGTGTCGTATTTTATAGTTCAGTTTAAGAGAATTTCATAAATATAAACAAAACTTTGACACCTTTTCTATGATTTTTTTTAAACAGTCTCTTAAGGGATCATACTTTTAAAAAGCTTTGGGTAAGTATTTTGGGCAACATTCTGAAGCACTTCTCTTCTACCTCCTCTCCCTCCATTTTGTGACTGTCCTTCAGAAATACCCAGTGTGTTCTTGATTTATTACTGCAGGACTGTTAATCAGAGGCTACATAACAACCAGTGATAGCAATATTGATGTAGGTTTGTCTATTTGCTTTGTTTATTTTTCCCCCTTCCCCTCAGCTATTGCCATTTCAGGTTCCATAAATCTGACAATTAGAGATGCTGACTTTCCCATCAATGCCAACTCTAATGAAAAACGAGGCAACATGTTTTGAGAGTCTATCATGTTATCGCCTTCATTAAATTTGAGAGGTGCAGCAGGCAAAAATAATAAAAGTAAAGCCTCTCTTCAAAGACAAAGCACTTTTCAATCATTCTGATCCTGTCTCCACTTCCAATCATTCACAAGGCTTTTCTATCCAACAAACACACAGCATCCGGAACCCTATTAGTGACATGTGCAGGTATACACCATTATATTCCTTTATTTGGTTTTTGCTGAGGTTGATTACTTCATTCTCTCTCTCCAATGACAAAAACTCTTCAGAGGACTCACCATTTCACTGTGATACCTCCACTCAGGGGCTGGTGGAGAGTAGGGAAAGATGAAGAAGTGTTCAGCTATGTTTCCGTAGCTAAACACAATGCAATGACATCACTGCCAAGATCCAACAAGGTCCTCCAGAAGTCTCTGAGAAGGGTGAAATTGTTTTTTGTCTGCTATGACATAGCCGAACACTTCTCAAATCTACCCTTGCTGGATGGCCATGGGAGGCTTCAGCAATATAATGGTGAGCTAGGGAGGGGATTGAAAGGAGTTTTGGCATTCTTCTGGCTAAAGAACTTTTATGTTATACTCCGCATTACAGAATCTTCACCTCTATATAACAAAAGTTCATTGATATGGTGTTATTGCCCAAGCTCCTACAGCATGCTCATTTAGTATAAATTTATACTCACATAGTGAAGCAGCAGTTGACTATACCACACTTCTGCTGAATACCAACATTGTACAACATATTATCATACAGCTGGAACAGACCACAAAGGCTATCCAGTCCAACCTTCTACCATGCAGGATAACACAGTTAAAGCACTTCCAACTGATGGCCATCCAGCCTCTGCTTGAAAACCTCCAAAGAAGGAGAATCCATAACAATATGAGGCAGTATATCTCCTTTCAAACTGCTCTTATTATCAAAAAGTTCTTCCTAACATTTAGATGGAATCTCTTTTCCTGTAGTTTAAAGTCAGATTATATATCTGCCAATGTGCTTGTTTATTGTCCCATTGGGTAACAGAGAACACACAGTAGCTATATCCACAATACCAGCATGAACAAATGGTACACTGAAAGCAATAGCAAATAACTACATACAATCCAAAAACTGCAAATGCATATGAAAGTTACACTGGCTAAACTCTGCTTATACATCCATAACGTCAATGTCTGTTGTACAACAATCACAACAGTACAACCACATGCATGAAACATGTTACACTTGTGTATCACACTGACAAGATTTTGACTGTTGTGTGCAATGAGATCAGCAACTGATGTTCTTTGGGGGCCTGTTTGGGCCCAGTATAGTACGATCTTGCCATTAAGTTGCCAAACATAAATGGAACATAAGGGTATAAATAATTGAATTCAGCTTAAGAAGATAGCTAGAAAAGGTAGGTAGGAAGATAGGATGGATAGGTAGGTAGGTAGGTAGGTAGGTAGATAGATAGATAGATAGACAGACAGACAGACAGACAGACAGACAGACAGACAGACAGACAGACAGATAGATGTAGACAGACAGACAGATAGATGTTTTTCTGAAAAAATGTCTAGGATTTTTCTGTTCTCAAGAAATATCCTTTCAAGAAGGGAGAGGAGATCATTTCAAAAGTATCTTGGAATTATTTGCACAGTTAGAACCAGTCTGCCAGTTGCACCCGTTCTTCAAGTTGTCTGATCTGGTTATAGTAACACATGCCTTAATTTCATTCTGTTTTTATTATTATTGCGTACCCTCTCTTGAGCTTCTTTTGATGACTGCTCAGAACCTTCCATGTTACCCAAATGCTGAGATCAGACTGCTGACTGTGATGTTTACCAGGGAAATATAACAGGGATTAGACAAATTCATGGGGTACGGGTCTAACAATGGTGATGAGCAGTCATGGTGGATCCATGAAACCCCTGGCTCAGAGTCTTTACTTTCACATGGGATTGACAAGAGATGGAGAATAAGGGTCTGTTACTTTCCATGGCTTGTTTGTGAAGCTATTATTATTATTATTATTATTATTATTATTATTAAGTTTGATTTATCAAAATACTACTATCCTACCTAATAATAGTAGTAATAATAATAATAATAATAATAATAATAATAATAATAAAATTTATTTCTATCCCACCTCTCCCAAATGGATCTAGGCGGCATTACAGAACATATAAATATTAAAACATCAAAATGTAGCCCACCCTCCCCACCCACCAACCCTACCATCCCCCCAACACACCAACTATTAAAACAGATTAAAATAAAATTAAAACTAAAAATTAAAAACAAAACAATTAAAAACAATTAAAAACAAAGGGACAATTGATGAGAGGCAGTGGAACACTAGTCTGGGAAGGCCTGTCAGAAGAGAACAGTCTTGACTGCTTTTTTAAAGCAGTCAAGACTGGTAATGTGCCGGGTCTCCTCCGGCAGGCCATTCCATAACCTGGAAGCGACTGAAGAAAAGGTCCTCTGGGTAACCGCAGCCAACCTAGTTCTGGTTGGCTGCAGTAGATTCCTCCCAGAGGACCTTAATGTGCGGGGCGGATTATATGGGAGAAGGCGATCCCGCAAGTAGGCTGGCCCCAAGCCATGAAAGGCTTTAAAGGTAAAAACCAACACCTTGTACTGTACCCGGAAACTAATAGGCAGCCAGTGTAAAGACTTCAATATAGGTGTTATGTGGTCAGTTTTAGATCTTCCGGTGACCAACCTGGCTGCCATATTCTGAATTAATTGAAGTTTCCGGACTAAGCACATGGGTAGCCCTATGTAGAGCGCATTGCAGAAGTCAAGCCGTGAAGTTACCAGCGCATGTACCACTGTTTTTAGGTGTTCCAAGTCCAGGAAGGGGCGCAGCTGGCGTATCAGCCGAAGCTGATAGCAGGCGCTCCTGGCTGCCGCATCAATTTGAGCTGTCATCTGAAGCTGTGAGTCCAAGAGCACCCCCAAGCTGCGGACACAGTCTTTCAGGGGAAGTGTGACCCCGTCTAGAACTGGTTGACAAACCTCCATACCTGGGCTAGGGCCCTTGACAGCGAGTACCTCCGTCTTATCTGGATTCAGCTTCAGTCTGTTCTTCCTCATCCAGTCCATTACTGCTTCAAGGCATTCATTTAGAGGCGAGATGCCACCCTTAGTCGATGCTATTATCCGAGGCATGGAGAGATATATCTGGGTGTCATCAGCGTACTGATAGCACCTTGCTCCATGCCTCCTGATGATCTCTCCCAGCGGTCTCATGTAGATGTTAAACAGCATTGGGGACAGGACGGCGCCCTGAGGGACGCCAGATTTAAGCTCCTTTTTCGAGGAGCAGCTGTCCCCAAGCATCACCATCTGGTATCTACCCGAGAGATAGGACCGGAACCACTGAAGTGCAGTGCCCGCGATCCCCAGCCCTCTCAGGCGTTCCAGAAGGATACCATGGTCTATGGTATCGAAAGCTGCTGAGAGGTCCAAGAGTACCAGCAGGGTCACACTTCCCCTGTCGATACCCAGACGTAGATCATCCACTAAGGCGACCATGGCAGTCTTGACTCCATATCCTGCCCTGAAGCCAGTTTGAAATGGATCTAGATAATCTGTTTCATCCAAGACAGTTTGGAGTTGAAGGGCAACAGCCCTCTCGATCACCTTGCTTAAAAATGGAAGATGGGAAACTGGTCTGTAATTATTCATATCCAGGGGATCTAGGGAGGGCTTTTTTAGAAGCGGACATATAATTACTTCTTTTAAACAAGCTGGAAAATTGCCCTCCCTGAAGGATGCATTAATAACATGTCTTAAGTGTGTCAAGTGTGTTAAGTTATATCAAAAGATGTATGGGAGACATACAGGAAAAAGACATTATAACAGGTGAAACAGTTAAAAGAGTGAAAATAATGTTAATAGAAATAAAAACAGATTAAACACATTAGGAAGTCAACACATATTTTTTTTTAAAAAAAACACTCTCTGGATGGCATTTGAAGCAAATCAGTGAGGCCCAAAGGCTTTAATAGATAGCCATGGGTTTGCTTGGCATCCAAATGAAACCAGTGTTGGCAACAGTCGGGCATCTAAGGGGAAGATGTGCCACAGTTGGAGTGTCATGTCTGTTAAGGCCCTCTCCTATGTCCTCATACATTGTATGGACTTCACTGGTGGGACACAGATGAGCCTTCCTTCAGCAGATCTCAATCCTTACACGCACGTACAGGGAGAGTTACTTTATCAAGCATCAACATCACTTTGGAGACTATGGATCCAAGAATATTCCCAGAAAAATAATGTTCAGGACTACAACTCAAATAATCCCCCCAACACACAACTATGAGTTATGGTCCCCAAAATTTTTTTTTCTGAGTTGTGTTTCTTTCTGGCTTTACGAAAGTATCTCATGGGTGACTGTAGGAAAAAAATACTAGACTATGGGCACATCCAGAGTGTTGAAAAAGTTCCAGATTTTGTTCCTGTTCTTTCATTTTGTGCTGAATTAAAATAAGCTGACCTTGGTAGCTGATATAAAAAGTCTCCGATTGTACTTAGAGCTGACAGAAAATAGTCTGGGATAAAGAAAACAAGCATGGATCTCCAAATAAAATCAGAAAGAAGAGGAACACAATGTGGGACTTTCTGGTCTTTTTTAATCAGTCAAGATGAGCCCCAGATGAATTATTGATCATGTCCACTGGATTCATTATTGTGTACTCAAGAGGAGGCCACATGCTGCAGGTTGGCAGGCTTTACCACCAACTTTAGCATTAGGAAGAATGATGCAGCCACCTCAGGGTGACAAACTGTGGGAGGTAGCAGCCAGGTTTTGGAGGTGATGAGCTGGCGTGGGTTAGTGGTTTCAGCATTGGCTACAGCCTTAGAGACCACAGTTTGATTCCCCATTTGCCCATCGAAACCCACTGAGTGACCTTGGGTGCATCACACACACACAGCCCCAGAAAACGCCATTATAGTTTTGCCTTAGTGTTGCCATAAGTCAGAAATGACTTGAGGGCACACAACAACAACAAAATGTGCAAAGAAACCTCCCTGTGTGTCCCCTAAGCCTGAAGGATATTGTTGTTCTCTCATCAGTTTTGAAGAAAGATTGAATTGCCAATCCAGTCTGTTTTTTCATAAATGGAATGGGAGGGGACCACCATGTTTGGGACAGAGAACAAAATGTATTAAGCACATCTGGGCATCCAGGTTTAAGCTTTTACAAGTAACAACGGGCCTATTAAATGAAATATGGAAGCAAGTTCAGCTAGGCAAGAGCAGTGTTTTATGAGTCCTGTCACTTCTACCAGTTAATAAATAGTTGGGGAACAATATTCTGAACCAGCTGACTGATTTCTCTTCTCAATAACTTCATTAACAACAACAACAACAACAACAACAACAACAACAACAACAACAACAACAACAACAACTTACTTAAATGAGGAATATCTCTGAGCGAAAATTACGTGGAGAAATTTTCTAGTCGTCTTTGAACGCAAAGCAATTACCACCTAGCATATAAGCCTCATATTTTATTAAAAAATATAAACTTGTGGTTTTCATGCAATCATTTGCTAATCTTATTTGTAATTCCCACTCATATACACCTTTCTGTTTTTTTTCATAGACTAAACACTCAGGCAGATTCAATTACGGAAGCCTTAATAATTTAAGATGCACTGAAGAATGAGATAAAAATTTGATAAGCAGCAAGTAAGCATAGCCGTGTGAGACGCTGAAACTTTTCTTGAAATTCCGCTCCTGCTTGCCCCCGAGCAGTTTTGTTAGATTAAAAATAATGTTTATGCATTTCCAAAAATTGAATTTTCCCCACTTCTTTGATTTTGGTTATGCTCCAATTTGCTTCTGTAATGAACTGTGTTCTTTGGAAGTATTTTCCTTGCTGGCCTTTCACCTCTAGAACTTTTAAGCTTGCAATGGAAGAATCCACATCAGCAAAAAACAATTTTACCAGCTAGGAAAGAGTATTAATCAATCAGAACCACAATTTTGGCATGCCCTGTCCAAATGCAAGAGTGGAACACATGCATGGCATGTTTTACTTCCGGATTAAGTTTTATTTAGAGAGTGTGTATCTCCTGACTCACCCTGCCTTGACTTTTCTTGAGAAGCCTTTTGGACATGACAAGAACTCAGAAACAGTGTAAAAGTTCAGGGCCTTTCCACACTACACTGTTATAGTGTTATTATTCCACTTTGAACATCCTATAGAATCCTGGGGGTTTCAGTTTAGAGAAGGACATTAAGAATCCTCAGCCAGAGAGCTCTTTGGCCTCAGTAAATGACAAATCCCACGATTCCATAGGATGTTGAAAGTGGAGTAATAGAACTATAACAGCGTAGTGTGGAAAGGCCCATAGAGACCTTAGGGTGACCAACTGGTAATAGGTTGCATTTCCACAAGACTAGTGAATACAGTTGGCCCTTCACATTTGCAGGTTTCACATTCACACATTATTTGTGACTTTCTTCAACCCCTGCTCCCTCCACCTCAAGTGCCTCTTTTCTGGTGGAACCTTCCTTCCTGGTAACTCCAATCAGGCTGAGTAGCCCTATAAAAGGACCTTTTATGATTCTCCTCTTCCTCCACCAGACACTACCTGGCCAGCTAAGAACAGCTTGCACCCCATTTTCTCAGCACCATTGTAACTTCTCTGTCCTGACAGTCTAATTGGCATATATATATATATATACATATATATATATATGGGCAGATATGTTTAATTGGCATAAAATAGAAATCACTTACAATGACTGGATGAGGCCATGTGTAAATGGAACTGATTTGAAAAACAGGTCAGAGATGATCTCAGAGCATGGCTGAGTTCAACTTAATGGCTCTTGCAATGAGAACAAAAGGCATCTCTGGATAAGAGCAAAACCCCCTGTGGTTTGCATATCTGCTGAAAAACCAAACCAAACCAAACCATAAAAACCAAAACATACAGACTGTCACAATGTAGGGGAGTATTGTGGACTCCTTGCTTCACTTTTCCCACTGCCAGTGTGTGAGAAAGCAAAACTGCTTGTAGGATTTGTTTAGGCTAGCAGGATAAAGTGTTTCCCATGAGAATGCTGTATGTATTCAGGCCGTCTGGAACATGCAACTGTGATCATATGTTATGTCTCTGGATGCCTCATGTTATTGTACATGTATACTTAAACACGGTTTCTGAACAGGCTGTGTCTGTATTCCTTTTTTTTTGTCTGCTCTGTTAGAGATGGCTCGCTTCGCTGTGACTTAACCGGCTTGATATTTTACCCGCAATAAAGACTGTTAGATTGCTGGCTGGTTTCAGATGTGAGTCTTTTTTGTACTGATGGTAAGAATGCCTCTGGCGGGTTTTTTAACATGGTAGCAGAGGATGGTTTTGAGAGGTGTTTTTTAAAGGGTTTTTGAGTTGTTTTTCAATGGCTCAAGTGGCGCCTGGGGGCTTGCCTCTTGTTAAGCTAAACGCAACTAATTACTTGGCATGGTCGGCTCGCATGGAAAAGTATTTGCAAGCTGAGGGGCTATCGGGTGCTTTCACAGCTCCCATGGCTCTCCAAGGGACTGCTGCGGAGATAGCAGCAGCAATGAGGCATGCTATGTCTATCCTCTTCCTTGCTGTGGAAGATGACCAGCTTACATATATTAGGGATCTTGCCACCCCTCGAGAAGGCTGGGTGAAACTGAGGGAGTTGTATCTAAGTCAAACGGCCACCGCCAAGTACGCACTCTGCGCTCACCTCTATAACACGAAATTGGCCCCTGGTGTCCCAATGAGGCAGTATTTGGAAGAATTTTCAGAGCTGTTTTCATCACTTCGGGAGAGAGGCAAAGTGTTGCCTGAAGGTGACAAAGTATTTTGCATCCTGAATTCCCTCGATAATTCCTGGAATCTAGTTGTGTCCTCGCTTCAATCCATGGCAGAGAGAGAGTTAACCGTCTCCTTGGTTTCTGCTCGTCTGCTGGAAGAAGAGGAAAAGCGTGTGAGGAATGCAGCGACTCCCACTCAGACGGCTCCAGCTGCAGAGGCCCGTGCCGGGAGGAAAGCTCCAGCTGCTGAAACGAGGCAGGAGGAGCTGGTGAGAGCCCATGCCATGCGGAGGTGCTTTCGCTGTGGTCTGCTTCTCATCTTAAGCGTGATTGCCCATTCCTGAAGCAAGGGGAGCAAAGTTTCACAGGTGCCGGTTCCAGGGGCCATGGCAGAGGCAGAGGAGGTCGGGCCAGAGGGCGTCTGAGAGTTGCTGTTGCCGTGGGAGATGCTGTTCCAGACACTGTGTCAGGCTCTGAGGAGGCAGGTGATTCCGTTTGGCTTCTTGACAGCGGCTGTTCCCAGCATCTGGTCAATTCTGAAGATTTATTTGACTATTTGAATTCTGCCAGTATTTCCACTGTGACATTAGCAGATGGGACAACGGCTAAAGTTTGTGGCGAAAGTGTAGCCTTTGTCCCTGCACTTGACATGGGTTTGAAAAATGTTTTGTTTGTTCCCTTTCTTGATTTCTGTTTGCTTTCTGTGGGGCAGCTGACAGAGTCTGGATTCAAGGTTGAGTTCTATGGGAAGCAAGATAAAATCCTCAAAGATGTAGTGGTATGTGCTGTGGCTACATGAGAAGGGAGGCTGTTCTTTCTTGAGCCATGACACACTGTGTGTAATGTGTATGGTAATGTCCCACAACATAATGAGTGCCTTCATCTCCTCCACCGGCGCACGGCACATGCAAGCTTTCCTGTGTTAAGGAAGCTTGCTGTTTGTTGTAAAGGGTGTACTCTGAAGCCTTGTAGTGTTTTTCTTGACTGTGTAATTTGCAAGCAAGCCAAATCCAAACAGCTCCCAGCACCAAGGGTTAGTTCTTGTGTGCCAACCGCCCCATTTCAGTTGGTACACTGTGACATTGTAGGTCCTTTGAGTAAACCCTCCCTAGGGGGGGCTAGATATTTTGCCATCTTCATAGACGATTTTAGCAGGTACGTTTTCTGCTATTTATTAAAACAAAAGTCTGATGTGTGTCAAGTTCTCAAGAACTGGTGTTCCTTGGTTGAAAGGCAATTTGGTTATTCCCTGCAAAAGCTGCAAACCGACAGAGGAATGGAATTCCTGTCGGAGAACATGCAACAATGTTTCAAAAAGCAAGGGATCATTCACAGAACAACTGCCAGCTATTCTCCTCATCAAAATGGAGTGGCTGAGCGGAATGCAGGGGTTCTGCAGACTCTAATGCACAGTTTGCTACTTGATGCAGATCTGCCTCTGAGTTTTTGGGGTGAGGCAGTTCTGACTGCCTGTTACATACACAACAGGCTGTGGAGTTCTGTGGTTAATGCAACTCCCTATGAATGTCTGTTTGATAAACAGCCTTCCATTGCACACCTTAGAGTGTTTGGGAGTTTTGCTTGGGTGCACATCCCCAAGGGGCAAAGAAAGAAGGGGGAACCAAAAGTCCATCATATGCGTTTTGTTGGCTATGAGCCCAACTGCAAACGGTATCGTTTTCATGCTGGTGGCAATTCCGGTGTTGTGTCTAGAAATGCCTCTTTTGAAGAACACACAAATTGGGAGTGTGTTCAGGCAGCTTCTGAAGTTTTTCTCCCTGTAACTGGTCTGCCAGCTTCTCAGCCAGTGCAGCCTTCAGCCTCCGCTCCCAGTTCCTCAAGAGTTAAAACAAAAGAGGAGCGAGGCACGCGGAGGAGAAGAGCTGTAAGTGATGTGCAGGGGTCTTGCACAGAGGAGAGAGAACGCGAGGACTCAGTGAAGAGGTCTTTCAGTGCTGAGGAAAGGGACGAGCCTTTGCAGAGTCGTCCCATCCCCAGACAGTCACAAAGAAAAACGAAAGTCATTCCACCTAAACGTTTTTCCCTGAGTCTCTAGCAGCTCGTGTGTGTGCTGTAAACTGTGAGCCTCAGTGCTTTGCTGATGCTGAGAAAATGCCTGAGCGACAGGCAGAACCTTGGTGGGATGCAATGCAGAGTGAAATGGATTCCATTGTTCAGCATAATGTGTATTCTCTTTGTAATTTGCCCAAGGGTGTGAAGCCAATTGACAGCAAATGGGCCTACAAGTTAAAACCCACTGCTGATGGGCAGGTGAAACATAAAGCGTGCCTAGTGGCACGCGGGTTCTTACAAGACATCAGTGATCTGGATCAGATCTACTCCCCAACTGTGAAAGCACAGTCCATCAGGTTGGTGTTTTCCATAGCAGCTCAGAGAAAAGCTGTCATCACACACTTTGATATTACCACTGCCTATCTCAATGTCGACTTGGAGGAAAATGTGTACATGCTCCAGCCTGATGGATTTGTAGTGGAAGGGAGAGAAAATCAAGTATGGCATCTGAAAAAATCTCTTTATGGATTACGGCAATCAGCCAGGTGTTGGAATATGTGTTTACACAACGCCCTGCAAGGTTGTGGGTTCAAACAAAGTCTTGCTGATCCCTGTGTATATGTTTCGGGGGGAAGGGGAGAGTTTGGAAATTCTCCTTGCATATGTGGATGATCTGTGCTTGGTCAGTGCTACACAAAAACAAGCGCAAGTGTTTGAAAATGAGCTGGGAAAAAAGTTTCAGGTTAAGAACCAAGGCCTAGTTCAAAACTTTCTTGGAATCGAAGTACAGAGAGTTGAAAATGGTATTCTGCTGTGTCAGAAACAAAAGATTGTGAAGTTGTTAGAATTGTGTCAAATGTCTGACTGCAAACCTGTGCAAACACCTATGGTGCCAGGATTTTTGAAAAATGTCAGTGAGGAATTATTTCCTGATATACACCTGTATCAATCTGTCATTGGGAGCCTTTTGTACTTAGCTGGCGCCAGCTGGCCTGACATTGCACTAAGTGTCAACATTTTGGGCAGAGCGTGTGCTAAGCCAATCCAGTATCATTGGCAGGGTGTGAAAAGCGTACTAAGGTACCTAAAAGGTTCCCTTGATTACTGCCTAAGCATTTTTCCTGAACAAAACCCTAAACTTGCCTGTTCATCAGATAGTGATTTTGCAGAGGATACCTCAGACCGCAAAAGCACATCTGGTTATGTTGTCAGATACAGTGGTGTGGTAATCAATTGGAAATCTAAAAAACAATCTTGTCTTGCTTTGTCTACTGCAGAGGCAGAATTTGTAAGTCTATCTGTGCTCTGTACTGAGTTAGTATGGTTCATACAGTTACTACAAGATCTGCATGTGTCTGTGCCAATGCCAATACAAATTTGTTGTGATTCTCAAGCCTGTATCCAAAAGGGCAGTGTCTGACCGGGTGTCTTCTCGTTCAAAGCACATTGACATCAAATTTCACAATGTGAAACAGTACTTACGAGAAGGGAAAGTGTCTCTCACTTATGTGTCTTCAGAGGAGAATGTAGCTGATGTGTTTACTAAGCCACTTCCTGCTGATGCATTTGGTCAACTCGTTAGCAAGCTGGGGTTGATGGAGTCTCCAGTTCATAGGGGTTGAAAGAGTTACGCACGGAGTAGGGGAGTGTCACAATGTAGGGGAGTATTGTGGACTCCTTGCTTCATTTTTCCCACTGCCAGTGTGTGAGAAAGCAAAACTGCTTGTAAGATTTCTTTAGGCTAGCAGGATAAAGTGTTTCCCATGAGAATGCTGTATGTAATCAGGCCGTCTGGAACATGCAGCTGTGATCATATGTTATGTCTCTGGATGCCTCATGTTATTGTACATGTATAGTTAAACACGGTTTCTGAACAGGCTGTGTCTGTATTCCTTTTTTTTGTCTGCTCTGTTAGAGATGGCTCGCTTCGCTGTGACTTAACCGGCTTGATATTTTACCCGCAATAAAGACTGTTAGATTGCTGACTGGTTTCAGATGTGAGTCTTTTTTGTACTGATGGCAAGAATGCCTCTGGTGGGTTTTTTAACACACACATTTTGATATTTGTGTTTTTTCCACTTTTGTGGCACTCCTGAGTTCCTAATCCTAACGAATATGGAGGCCCAACTGTAGTTATTGGCTTTCTAATCCTCCATGTACATTTATTACCTTTCATAAGTATACCTGGAATCCTCTTGGTGTAATCCACATGAGTAAGTTCCTTATATTCCAATGCCTTCAGTATACCCACTTTATTTTCCAGGCTTATGGAAACAACCATTGTGCAGCACAATGAGAGAGCCACTGTGATGTAGTGGTTTGAACATTGGACCAGGACTCTGGGAGACTGGTATTTGAATCTCCATTTGCCATGGAAGCCTGCTTGGTGACCTTAGGGAAGTCACACTCTTGTCTTCAGAGTGTTACTGTAGTTTCTAGTCTGGATCTGTGGTATATTAGGTATCATTTGATATCAAGAATTTGGCCATCACTAACCATTCCTCTCCACGTGCTTGCAAGGCCCCCGGACAAGCACGCACATGGGCATGGACAAAAATAGCTGAACACTACAAAATAAATCCAGGCAGGCCAGTAATTGCCGGACTGCAGCTTCAGGAGACCTCCAGGCAAGTACTCTTTTAAAGTCACATTGTGTATGCACGCAGCTTACAAAAGACTCCCTACCCCGAGCAGGCAGCTTGACGAGCCGAATATCCAACTGTCAAGCACTCTTCGTTTGCATACTGTCTGTGCTATTGACAACTTTGTCATAATTCAATCATGCTAAATACTGACCTTTAGGAGGCTTAGTCTCCAGCCTGAAACCCATTGTTTTCCAAGGGAACAGACTAGTCTACAGGCACATTTTCCCCTATAAGACCCCCTGATTTTGAGCACCTCTTCAGATCGCCCCTGGCTTCCATCCTGCCTTGCTCTCGCTCTGTTCGCCGAGCCTTCCCCTCAACTTCCACGTGCTGAGAATCTCCGCTCCAAGTGACTTCTCTTCTGAAAAACTGGGCTTCAGGATCAGGTGTAGTATTTCCCCTGAAGAATCCCTCTTAAAATCCTCTATCCAACTCCTACCTTTCTTTCATTAGGACTGTGTGAGTGTTTGCATACATACGTATTGACTTTGTTTTCAAAATAAAGAAAAACAACTTTAATTTACTTCTGCTTGATTATTGACTCGGCCTGATCCCATAAACATTGGGTCCAAAATCTTGCTAGGTTGTTCTGCCTCTTGCATTGCTTAACTTGTGCTCTTGCTAATTCCCATTCCCCATTATTTGAAGTACATTGAGGTGTCCCTCACGGGACCCCAGAAATCAGGGTAACAAGAGGAAGGCAATGGCAAACCCCTCTGAACAAATACTGCCCTGAAAATCCCATTATAGGTTCACTTTAGTGTCACTATGTCAGAAACAACTTGAAGGTTCACAGCAGCAGCAGCAGCAATGTTGTGCATTCCTTAGTGTACAATGGAACATTAGGCAGGCATACAGGCAGATATGCAATTGTTAGTAGGGTGTAGCACAGCCTCAATGTAATTTCTTTTTGCTATGCAAACATGATGTAAGATCTTGGTCCATGTATTTGTATTTGTTATGCTCCTATCCCAGGAGACAAGACTCTTCCCAACAGCTACAACAACACAGAGACATGAACGGGAAAATATTTACTGCAGCCAGTGTCAGTGAAAAAGGGAGAACTCACAAGACTTAAAGAGTATTTATACAATAAGGATGAATCAATTAGGCAAACAATTGGGGAGGGTGTCAGCCCATAAAAACAGGGAAAGAGATGGGACGAAGCTGTTGTAGAGAAATAATTTTATAAGTGGAAGCAACATGTCTCACAACACCTCACATTCAGACCCCTTGCTTGTGTTCATGGAAACCTTCACCCTTGCCTTGTATACTTCACTACTGGACTGCCACTGATAAAAGACTCCAATTGGAGATCTGTAAACTTTGACTGGCTGCCTGCACAGGACAGTATTGCAAGTTGCTTAGAGGCCTAACATAAGCAAATGTAATAGGCCTCTTTTTCTTTAGGAGGGCCTCATAAACAAGCCATGAAAGGTTTAATCCAGACAACACAACCCAAATGTCTGTGTGGCTGGTGTTAGGCCATAGCAGCCTTTTTACTAATGAGTACACTTTACCTCTGAGAACAGGAATCTTCCCTTCTCTCAACCCAGTGAGCAGACAGAGAGGTAAAGCCTCTCTTTCCTTTCTTGTAGTTGTCACTGTAGCTTCTAAAATGTCAGTTCTAGTGGGGGTATACAAGACTCCTCTTACTGGGACACTTCTTTGTCTTGGTCCTAAAGAGAAGAAAGAGTGGTTCTCATGTAGATAAATCAATTGGAATGTGTTCTTTGTGGCCTTGTCCCTAAGTGTTCAGAAGCTACAGCTGGTACAAAATGTTGTGGCCAGAATGTTATCAGGTATGCATTTTAACACTGTTGTTACAAGAACTGCACTGGCTTTCTGTTTGCTTTTGAGTCCAATTCAAGATGCTGGTCTTAACCCTATAAAGTCCTTAATGGCTTGCAGTGAGGATATCTGAAAGACTACCTCCTTCCACATGAGTCTACTCAATCTAAGTCCCTTTCTGCATCTTACTTTTTCGTGGAGGTGGGGGGTGGCGTTCGCGCGAGCACCCTCTTGTGCGAGGCACTCACTTGGCTGCTCCTTCATCCCTGCGGCTGGCTTGCTGATCGTGTGAGCACCGCGCGAACGCCCCGCCCCTTCCTACCGCAGTGCAACCTGGGAATTGCAGGCTAGCGCTGAGGCAGGAAGCGTGACCGGCCTGCTCATCTGACTCACTGCAGGGCAGGTAACTGCGCAGGGGCCCCAGTTATAAAGGAGCCTTGCGCGACCGCTCAGCATTTTCAGCTTGAAGCCAAAAATAAAAAAAAATGTTTACGCGGTTTGTGTTAGGCTCGTAAATGGGAGTGCGTCGTACGGACCTCCGCAAGGGGCCCTCTCACAAAAGAAACTGTGTGCGAAAAGGGCCTAAGATTATCAGTAGGGGCCCTGTTACACATCTCACTATGCTGTGAGGCCAGGCTGGTAGACACACAACTCTCAGTAGCAGCACTCTGACTGTAGAACTCCTACCAGAAGGAGATCAGGCTGTCTCCATCTGTCCTAAGCTTCTGGTGGCCAGTGAAGACCATGCCAGTTCATTTGGCCATTAGATTGTAAAATCAGGAATGTATTGCTCTTTTTGGGTTTTTTTAAATATCTCTAGTTTTAGAGTTACTTTAGAAAAAAAATCTGGTGTGCTTTAATTGTGTGTATGTGTGTGGAGTTTTTCTTAGTTATGTATTTAAAGTTTTTAAGGTGTGTTTATCCACTGTGCATTTTCTTGGGGGCCCTGCTGGGTGAAGAGGTGGTAAATAATTGCCTTAAATAAAGACAGACAGACAGACAGACAGACAGACAGACAGACAGACAGATAGTAGACTAATATTCTACACCAGCCACTTAGCACCTGTGTGTACTTAATTACATCTGTGTAGTTACATATTGGAGAGACAGTGCCATGCAGCACATTGAGCATTGGAGACCCAGTTAGAAAAAAAAAATATGTTTGAAACAATAGAATTTACATAGTTGTTGCCTTATCATTGAGCTATTGATTCAGTTGGTCTATTTTCATTACAACTAGCCAATAGGATTCAGGTTATTATTATTATAATCCTAACACAACCAGTAATCCTCTCCTATTCTTGTCAGAGAATGGATATAAAGAAAAGGTGGGCAACTGCTTGTGAAGGCTCGCCCATTTTTGCAGTTTCCATCATCCACCAGCTACCACTTAATTTTAACAGTTAAGCAAAGGTACACACACCCTGCAGTAATTTGAAAACAGAGCACACAGTAAGCATAAAGATTGTTTTCGGAAAGCATCTCATCTCCATTAGCTTCTTGCAAATGTGATCTTACTTTAAAACAAGCTTTGTGCTTCCCATATGCCTCATTTACAGAGGAAATTCTGTTGTCATTTGGCTAACACCCCCCCCCAAAAAAAATCTTTGATAAAGCACCAATTTCAGTTGTACAGTGGCAGCATCCAGGTATGACCCTTGGTGGATACTAGGGCAGGACAGCAATCTGACTCACAGCAGCTTCTGTTCCTTCCTGCTGAATTTGCCCACATCTGGGATAATGAAGGAACTGCCACATTTTGTTGCTCTGAACGTACGTTCCTAACTGCCACTGGAACTCCAAAGATTTCAATGATAGACTGATACAAATGCTTGAAAAAAGATGTCAACTCAATAAACACCACATGCTGCATTATTTCTATTGAACACAATCAATTTTGATTGAATTTCTATTGGCTTGGCATCTGAGTAGATCTTCAGCCCCAAGCTGAGGAAATTTTGATCAGTCAATTCTACAGGTTTTTGCCAATGAATCAATTAATGTACCAATTAAATTTGCATAAATTAACATATGAGTGAAAATGATAGCCAAGAGCCTTTATCATGCTGGTGTAATATACCTCCACATTCATGAAGTTAAGTGGTGCATGTGTAACCCCACTGAACACCGACATTGTACAACTGACTGTTTATTTTCCAGAATGCTTTCTTCTCATCACATTCTACTATTGGAGATGCTCAATGGTTGTTTCCAAAAACTTAGAGAAATCAAGCAGCACATTGAGGACAAACACACACCATCCAAGAAAGGGAAACTGCACGAGACACGATTATGCTGGTGGAGCTCTGATTATACATCTGCGAACAAAATATAAACATTACTCCATGGCCAAAAAAGTGCAACTGCACATGTAACAGAATTTAAGTATGCATAAAGGATCAACACAGTTCCAGCAGTTCTGAAGTCTATTTTTTTTTTCTTGAGACACAGTATGGTGTAGTGGTTTGAGCATTGAACTACAACTCTGGAGGCCATGGGTCAATTCCCCTTTTATCCATGGAAACCTACTGAGTGACCTTGTGTGTTGTACACACTTTCAGCCCCAGAAAACCTTGTGATAGGTTCACCTTAGGGTTGTCGCAAGTTGGAAATGACTTGAAGGTACACAACAACAGCAAACAACAAGTTACATATTATGCAAACTTGTTAAGTTACTGTCAGGATATCGAGCTCCTATTATATGTTGGACTGCTGGTTGTATCCTGAAATAGTGTATTGTAGTCAATGTAGATGTAATACCATAAGGATATTTTGAGGATTCAAAGTATTGAGTAATCCAATCGAGGATTCCAACAATGTACCCATTTGGAGTTTGCCTGTGTTATTACAAAGTATCAATTGATTAATTGTGTTATTGCCTGTTGCTACAATACATCCAGTGGGGAGGGGAGAGCAGACCAGGTGAAAACAAAAATTTCAAAAAGTGTCTTGAAGTGTCTAAGATAAGAGGCAGAAAACATGTTCCTGCTACACTGATGAAAAATAGGAAAACAAATGCAAGTCTGGTAAATGTCTAAAAATGTAGAGTCATGTTAGATTTATGATTCTCTCCAATCACACCTTTGCATGCTTAAAAATTGGATTTGTGTATATAAAACCTGACAATTCCATATATGCTTTAGTCTCAGCACCTTTAGAAGAAGTGGGCTGCATTGCTTGATTTGCCACAAATAAACACTACTGTCTACCTCAGGCCCTTTCTGCAACTCACTTTTTTGTGGAGCTGGGGTGTGGGGATCACGCGAGCAGCCTCTTTCAAGAGGCTGCTTGCGTCCCCGTTGCTTCAGCTCTGCAGCTGCTGCTTGCTCACGAGCAAGTAGCGCAAGAGCCCCTCCTCTTTCTTCTGTAGTGCAGCCTGGGATTTTCCCAGGCTGTCCTGGAGCAGGAAGCTCAAGCACCACAGCGCCGGAGCTCCGCACGCACAGCAAGTGTGCGTGGGGCCCCAGAGCAATGTGTGATCACACACCATTTTCAGCTCAAAGCCAAAAATGAAATCGTGTGTGACTGGCACCTGCCAACCCCTGGAGCATTGCATGATTGTGAGTGCATCATGTGGATCGCTCCTCACAGTTGTGCGATGGTCCAGGGGCCCTCTCCTTAAACTGCAAACCCCAGGATTCCATAGGATGTTGAAAGTGGAATAATAGCACTATAACAGTCTAGTGCGGAAATGCCCTGTGACAAAGACTTGCAACAGGGGAGGGGCCAAAAATTTCATCTTCCTTATGCCCCAGTCATGTGCTTTGGAGAGTATTTACATGGTTTTACTGTAAAATCATATAGCCTTACTGAATACGGAGTACCTAAAGAAACATAACTCTAGGTTACAAATCCATAACTGCAAAACAGAATGCAATCATCTTTTTTTAAACTCAGAAAACTATTATACAGTAGCTACACTAGCTTTCAGCTGAAGGGATATGACAGAACTTACTTTGCTTTTATTTCTATGATTGTATCCTTTCTCTGCCTGTTTATAACCAATAAAGCTGCATTTTGTATCATCAGTGGCTTTGTTTTCTTTGTGCTCTTGAACCTGATTTGGCTCAGATCCGAGTGGATCAGACCCTCTAGAACAATACACTAAATTCTTCTAATGAAACCTGAGGTTTAACCAAGACTTAAAACTGCCTCAAGCCCATATAATGTATTCTTAATTATTCATCAAAATAATTTATATCCTGTATTGTCCAAAAACAGCATTTAAGGCAGCTGACAACAGTCCAAAAATGAGGATAATAACCAAAGTGAAACCTAAATTTTTTTAAAAAAAAACCTACAAAAAAACCCCACAAAATCAGATACAACATAGCATGCAATTAAAACATCAGACAGCTAAAAATCCCTTTTAAATAAAGGCTGACTGAACAAAATTGTTTTCACCTGCCAGAGGAAGCTTAAAAGAGAAGGATCCAATTCTTTCCTACAGAGAAGGTCTACTCATATGTCCCAATGAGACTTTAAAGAGAAGGGCTTCTCTTTGTTTCTGGTGACATACCTTGTGATGCAGAAGGTGCTTGGGTTCACAGATGAATACATCTCAGAAGAAGTGGCACCCATGACCCTTATTTAGGGTTTGCTGGTTTACAAAAACAGTATCAGGAATCTGAGGCCCTTCCGCACTGCACAGTTATAGTGATATATTCCACCTGAACTACCATGGTAACATGCTATGGAATCTGGAAGTTTGGGAGAGGTATTTGGAATTCATCTTTAGTGCCTCAAGCAATAACACACCCCAAGAATCCATAGGATACACTTATGGCATTTAAAGTGGAATCATAGGGTTATAATTATGCAGTGAGGAGGGACTCCTGGTTGTGTTCTTCATATGGTGTAGTCACCACAGACTTGACCATCTCAGCATCCTCCATCCCAGACTCTTGCTTCTTGGTCAAATATAGGATGGTGGGCCATGAGAAAATGGAATATGGCTATATCATTTCCTAGCTGCCTTAGCCATACATACTCCCACATTCTTCTCTCCAACCCTGTTATCATGCCGTACACCCCCACTCCTTGATACAGTATAATTGGCAAATATCATTTGATTGGCGTAAAATATAACTTATACACTGACAAGCCTGAAAAGCTATGTTGGCAAAAGAGGACGGGATGAACAAGTACGTGAAAGTTGGTCAGATGGGACTGTAGGGCATGGCCAAGTGATAATCATGGAAGCTCCAGCAATAATGGACTTGCAAGCATTTCTCAAAGACTCAGCCTTGGTAAAAAAATAGCACCTGAAACTGCCTTCAGTTGTCTTCAACCTGTTCCCTCTTCCTACTGAATTTCTCCTTTGTTTCCTTACCTGCCCAGCTGTTAAGGAGCTATAATGATTCCCATCTGTCTTTTGTCACTTAATGCTAAAGCCATTGGCTAATTCTGAACCCTATTGTCTACCCTGCCAGAGAGCCATTAACATCTTCCCTCTCAGGGTGAAAACAGGGTATTTAAACCCCAGCTATGAGCCAGGCAGCTCGTAGTACTCTGGAGATAGGCTGCCACTCTGCCGTTAGGATTCCCATTTTTGTACTCCCTTTGGAGTCTTAGTCTGAGCCACATCATTTTGTCTCTTCTTTTCAAGATAGGTAAATATCACCCGCTGCTCTTACTTCTTGTCCTAACTTCCTCTCTTTCTCTTAATCTAGCCTTGTGTGATTATAAGACTGCTTGGACTTTGTGAGTGTGTGATTTTTAATTCTCTCAATAAAACAAATATTCTTTTAGTCTCTGACTGGTGTCCCTGCATTAGTACTGGTATACACAGGTGTATAGGTTACCCCCTTTCCAGGCCTCCGCTTTGAGCTAATATTCCCCATTGTTTCAGGCAGGCATTGGCATTGCAGGTGGACCTCTGAGCCCCCACCTTTTGGAGTAACAACTCTTTGGAGCAGAGCATCTTTCTGTAAACCATCCACTTCTTTTAATCTAAACATTTATTTGTTTTTCCAGGAAGCTCAGAGATGCTTACATGCCCCTTGTCCTTGTCCCTTGTCCTGAATCTACCTTAATCCACAAAAGAATACTGTAAACAGAATTAGGCTCCTCCCAAAATTTACTCAATGCATAGAGATGCCGGCAGGATCCCTCAACCAACCAAGGTTATTCAAATTGCAAAGGAGAAGGGAGACCCATTTGAGGAAGCTGAAGATATTCTCTTTATTTTCTAAAAGCACCATATCAATTTCAGTATGGGAATGCTCTTTGGACCTTCCAGAAGCTAGATAAAAATCACAAAAGGACAACATATAAATGCATGGCATCCATTTCTATAAGATTAAATTTGTACATTGTTTGTAACCTGTACATATACACTTCAAATCAAAGCTGCAGAAATTTCTGAGCCAAGAAATCCAACTCACTGACAGAATGAAAGCATGTATATAAAGACTAAAAAATGTTGAAATATTTTTTTTCCCTTCAGATTTTAGAAAAAAAAAATAGAAATAACATTCAAAGGCACTTGGAAGTAATTGTGGTAAGGGGCCTGGCTGAAAGCTCCAAGAGTTTTGGTTAAGGTGTGAGATTGTGAGCTTCCTTATTTATGCTCTCATAGGCTTTTTAAAAAAGATTTTAAGATTTCCAGCATTGGAAGAGTCCCAGGCCATTTCTGCACAATGCTGTTATAATGCTGTTATTACACTTTCAGCATCCTATGGAATCCTCACATTTGCAATTTAGTTAGGGGCATTTAGAATTCTCAGCCAGAGAGCTCTTTGGTCTCAGTAAGTGACAAACCCCAGAATTCCACAGGATGTTGAAAGAGGAATAATAGCACTATAACAATGTAGTGCAGAAATGGTGACAGAGCCACTCTTTCTATAAGAGTAGAAGATAGTCAACTTAAGACTACAGCTGGTCAAGATTTTAATTTCAAGATCTACTCTACCTCCTTTTTCACAGGACCTGCAGAGAACAATAGAAAGTTCACCCTTTCTGCAGCCCAACATCTAAAGACTTTTGCTCAATGATGTTGCTCCCAGAAATGTCTCGTCAAGGGAGTATCTGCATTTCTGCGTCTTTCTTAAAACAGCTGTTTTCCCGACACAAATATTTGCCATGCAATGCACAATATAACCAACACAACTGCTGTTGCAGGTGGTTTACTGGTCCAATGTCTGTGTGTGTGTGTCTGTGTGCGCACACACGCATGTGTGTGTTTGTATGTGTGTACGTGTAGGTTTAAGTGTTTTCTGAGTTCTGTTATTCATAGACAACATAACCCAACATTTCAGAGGCTGTTTTCTGCCACCTCCAGACCTGGCAGATTCCATAACTTCCCCAGAGGTGAAATTGTAAGAAACCTGGTTATCACTTCCTCTTTCCAAAAAGGTCACTTTTTGGCTGAAAAAACTTCTGGGGTCATCTTATTTTTAAAAGAGAACAGTTCCCCACTTAGGCTCCTCAGGCACAATTCTTCAGGTTTTTGGCCTCAAAATGAGGCAAAGCATAAAATCATGTGGTGTGCAGCTTTCAGATAACATGGTTTCCACTCTTTAATAGTCCCACACCTACTTCTGTGACTCCAACCATGAAACCCATGTTTTGCTCACAGAAGAGGGTGAGTTAAATTTGGGAATTGTTTTGCACACAAGGAAACATTATGTTTGGCTCTGTATCGAACATATTCTATTTTCAAAGAAATGTCTCTTTTGCATATTTCCCCACAGTTTTCTGGATATCCTCCATTCTTTGCCCCTTCTTGTTCATGCCTCAAAGGAGAGGAATATTCAGATGATAATGATCCCCCTGTTTGATCAAGGTAAATATGTTCAGAGAAACAATGGGAAGTCAACTAATGCACTTGGCACAGGAATTCAACAGCTCCCTCATCTAGAAGAGGCCATTGCTTTCGCTCTGCGCTTACCAATCGTTGGCATCTCGGAAATAATCTGGAGTAGCATAGCTGTGGGCAAGAGTAAATTGACTTCTAACAGGTGCTACTATTTAAAAAAAAGAGAGAGAGAAATAGCTTTGGAAGATGGTTGTTATACTGTCCCATGATTTACTCCTAACAGTAGATTGAAAAAAGAATTGCTAAACTAAAACTGGAGGGGATATGATGGCCCTTTCCACACAGGGGGCAGCAAAATGGGGGGAAACGGGGTGGCACACACGGGGACGGAGCTTACCTTGCAGTGGGGCGCTCCGTCCCTGTGGGGAGCAGCGCGAATTCGCCGCTCTAAACGTCGGTGGCACTCAGCAGCGCTCGGCAGTGCCCAAAATGGCGGCCGGCTGCTTCCGGCGGCACTCCGCCAATCAGGCCAGTGCGCTAGCCAGAAGCCCGCCCCCGGGCAGCTCTGCAGGGACGCGCTAGCTAAATGGGGCACTGCAATGGAGTAGCGAGTGCAAGTTTTAAAAAGAGCACTTGAAAAGTAGTCTTTATAAAACATGGAGCACCACCCCCGCAGCCACGCGAGGGCGGTTTGAGGTCTAGAACCTCCCCTTTTTTCACCGCTCTAGCACACCCCACGGTGTAGACAACCTCCGTGTCCGGTCGTCCCAGTGCGGGGATTTACACCCATGTGGAAACGGCCGACATATGTAGCTAAAACAGGTTTTATTTTTTGTACCATGCTACATTATCTATGCACTTTGGCCATTTCCATACTACACTGTTATAGTGCTATTATTCCCCTTTCAACACCTATGGAATCCTGGGGTTTGCAGTTTAGGGAAGGGCATTTAGAATTCTCAGCCAGAGAGCTCTTTGGCCTCAGTAAACTATAAACACCAGAATTTCACAGGAGGTTGAAAGTGGAATAATAGCACTATAACAATGTAGGGCAGAAATGGCCTTTGTCAAAGAACTTGCTAGATTTGTTGTTGTTCTTGTTGCTGTTGTTGTTGTGTGTCTTCATATAATTTTTAACTTATGGAGACCTGAAGACTAGCCTATCACAAGGTTTTCTGGGGGCTGAGTGAGTGTGACAAGCCAGTGGGTTTTCACGGCTGAGTGAAGAACTGAATCCTGGCCTCCATGATTGTATTCCAGTGCTCAAACCACTACATTATGGTGGCTCTGGGGGCTAAATTTGCTAGGTATCCAAAATTTTAAGCTTAATAGTGGTAAGGCTGATTGGAGCACAGAATCCAATAGGGGACAGGATGAGGAAAACCTGTCTGAAGATACTGCAGATGGACCATGGGGAAATTATATTCCAAAATTCATTTGGAATCAAGCTGG
This sequence comes from Iguana delicatissima, assembly GCA_948472985.1. Classification (NCBI taxonomy): domain Eukaryota; kingdom Metazoa; phylum Chordata; class Lepidosauria; order Squamata; family Iguanidae; genus Iguana; species Iguana delicatissima. The sequence goes on along the minus strand of CAOKZL010000261.1, from coordinate 620,639 downwards.
GCTAAGCATAGATGTCATAGTTCCAAAAATATCTCTGAATATCTGGTTCACAATTCTGTTTGTGCATTGTACCAGTACAACTACAATTGTGTAAACAATGCCAACAGGAGAAAGACTACGAGCACAGTGGCTATGAATAAAGCAGGACATTGGAGATAAAAGGTGCTTAGAGACAACAGTGTTCTCTTACTGCTGCTGCAAGACAGTAGAAAAAGTGCAACTACTAGCATAGCATGCTAAGAGAACTCTGGTCCTGAGATTCTAAATCTTGCCTTACACATCTCTGCATTTTCTCCAAACTATCCCTTTTGTCATTTATCTGGAAACTCAAAGGAAAAAAGGATTTTGCTCAATTGCTGAAAATTTCAACCTGTATTTCCTTCCCATCCTTGGTTTGTATCAGACACTGTCTCAAACCCTTTCAGAGGTACACTATTTTTTAATTAGGGATTATACTGGAATAATTTTTTTTTAATCTTGGAACTGTGTTAGGTGGTTTCTGTTACCTCTTTATGCAATAGTTCTCTCCAAGCTACACAGCAGCTCTGGTTAGCACTGGGTGCAGCTCTATCCTTTGACCAAAATGGCCACTGATTGGCCAGGGGTGAACTGGGAGACCTCCATTATGCCATCAACCAGGTAGCACCCATTGTCCTACTGGATCTAACCATAAATATGCTGGCAGAGCTGTACTCCACCAATGTGAAATTCGATCTCAGCTTTTGCTCTTTCACTGAAATTCATTTTACTTTTTGGAAAACGAGACAGAGAGAAAAAAAGTGTCTGCAAGTCAGAGTAATGCAGGAAGAGAATGGATGTGAGAAAACAAGCAAACATGAAGTCAGCTAGCATTGCCGTATTCCAGATCATAAAATCCATGCATACACTCTGCATTTTAGGTAAAAGACTCATATTATGTAAAATACTCTAATTTGCATCCTAATTGTGCAAATTCAGCACATTAATTGTTGCATTTTTCTTCTGCAGTGTTTCACCCTTCATATCCCCTTTTTTTTCACAGTTACAACTGATCTGAGAGAAACAGAACAGAAGAATGTTTGAAGTTCCAGACTTCAGGCCATTTCCACACTAGACTGTTATAGTTCTGTTCTCCCATTTTCAACATCCTATCAAATCCTGGGTTTGCAAACCCCAGGATTCAATAGGATGTATAAAGTGGAATAATAGCACTATAATAGTCTAGTGTAGAAATGGCCTTAGAACAGGCAGACCTCCATTCAGCTGCTTGCTCTGTTTTAGAATTGACCATATGACCATGGGTCATCACTACCCCTCATCAAACCTATTTTGCAAGTCCCTTTCCTGCTTCTTCCACTTTTCCACTAACACTGGTCACTGGCCTTTCTTTCTTTCTCCCTCCTTTGCCTACTTTTCACCTTTGCAATACATTTTTTCCTGCACCCTGGCATGGTACCAGTCTCTCCCCATTTCCTCCTGCTATTACTGCAGTCTAGGCCTACCCAGAGATAGCACTCAATACCACTTTGATATTATAATTTGGCCTCACCATACCAACCCTCTCCACGTGTTTGCGAGGCCACTGGACAAGCACGCAAACAGGCACGGCTGATAATTGCTGGACATTCCATTCTCCACCCAGGCAGGCCAGACACAGCCGGTCCATCGTTTCAGAGACCTCCCCAGCAAACACCTCATTAGATATGCACAATACTAACAAAGGCTTCCTGCCCCGAGCGGGCTACTGGACAAAGGTTGTGCTGTCCACTGGTAAGTGCTGCGCATTTGCATACTGGCCACACTATTGTTAATTCGGCTCTGATTCCATCATGCAAAGTTGTGACCTTTCTGAGACATTGAAAACTCATTGTTTTTCCCGAGTAAAGCATAGCCTGCAGTCCCAATTCACCCTATAAAAACCCCTGATTCCGAGACCTTCCTCGGATTGCTCCTGAGTTTCATCCCATCTTGCTGCTGCATTGCTTGGCGAGCTCCCCTCAGCTAATCGAGCTGAGCTTCTTCTCCACACCCCTGGCTTCTCTCCCAAGGTCCAGGACGATGAGACAGGTGTCATATCACCCATTTTCCCTGAAAGTCTCTATCCTTAATTCAACCTCTAATTTCTTAGTTAGCTGTGTGACTGCGGTGTCTTTAATATTTGTCTGTATTCAATAAAACATCATTTTTATTACTTTAAACCCATCTGGCTGCTTGGCTGACCTGACCCCGTAGACGCTGGGTTGCAAGATCCCGATAAGTTACCCTGCCTCTCACTAGATTAAGTGAGTGCTCCAGCTAATTTTCCCCAAAATTATGTGTTGTTGTTTGGTTATTTAGGTGTCCCTCCCGGGACCCCCAGTAAACAGGGTTACACTGCTCAGTATCTCAACTCACTGTATGCCATTGCAATGTATTCCTTTTTTGTTTCTTGTACTCTGTCATTTGCACCATTCTCTTATCACCGTATGCCAGCCCAACTTTGGAGGATATTAGATATTATTTTCAATATCCCAATTTGGCCCCATTATGCCACCCTCGGCCAAGTGTTTGCGAGGCTCCCGGACAAGCACAGAACTAGGCATGGCCGTTGATTGCTGAACATTCCATTCTCCACCCAGGCAGGCCAGACTAAGACAGATCATTGCTTTAGGAGACCTCCCCAGACAAACACCTCATTAAGGATGCATGCTAATACAAAGAACTCCCTGCCCTGAGCAGGCAACTTGACGAGCTAGACGCTTAACTGTCAAGTCCGCTGGATCTGCATACTGGCCATTCCATTGTCGATTCAGAACTAACTCAATCATGCTAAATTCTGACCTTTTGGAGACATTATCTTGCCCCCAAACCTCATTGTTCTTCCCCGAGTACAGACTAGCCTATAGTCATATTTTCCCTATAAAAACCCCTGATTACGAGACCTTCCTTGGATCGCTCCAAACTACCATCCAGCCTTGCTGCCGTTTTATCCAATGAGATTTCCCCTCAGTCTCAGTCTGAGGCTGTGTACCTACAGACCTCTGCAGTGATCTACCCTGGGCTTCGGACAGGTGTAGTATCACCCAATTCAACAAATCCCTCTCAAAATCTCTCTATACCACTACCACTTTTATTTTCTATAGTTACTTGTGTGAGTGTGTTGCATACACTGTCTGCCTATATTTAATAAAATCACTGTTATTATTTCATATTTGGTGTGCTTCTTGGCTTGGCCTGACCCTGTAGACATTGGGTTCAAAGATTCCACTGCGTTGCCCTGCCTCTCATTTTCCTAGCTTGTGCTCTGAGCTAATTTTCCCCACCAATAGTTGAGCAAGTTTGGAGTTCCTCGCAGGACCCCCAGTACACAGGGGTCATTCACCTTCTCTTGCTTCACTTTGCATCCTTGTAGTATACCCCTCCCTTTCTTGCTGTACATCTCCAGCCACACTACTCATTCCCCCTTCCCTACCATTTTCTCCTTCATCTCATCTCATGCCTGCGAAATGCGTTCCTCCGCCACCTGCACTGTTCTTTGCTGGATCCTGAAAGCCATGATGGACTTGGATTTTTTTCACAATTGTTTCACAGAAAAGTGCCTCCATATTGTGTTTTATATGTCAACTTCTACAAGGGCTCCATTTTATAAAATGTGAAAGCTTGGATTTGGGGCCAGATGATGGTCCAAACAGGAACTGGGAGGCATGTCTAAATTTGAGGTAAAACCTGACCAAACTGGGAATATGAAAACTCTAAAGTCACAGTAATACAAACTAGCAATTCATAAGTATTGACATGCAGATGTTGTCATCTCCAACAAATATGACATGCTGAAGATACTCATAACTTAGCAGTGGAAGGAAAAGACAATGGGACCCACTAAGACCATTTCTGTACTACATTGTTATAGCGCTATTATTCAACTTTCAACATCCTGTGGAATTCTGGGGTTTGTCGTTTACTGAGGCCAAAGAGCTCTCTGGTTGAGAATTCTGAAGGACTCTCCCTAAGCTACAAACCCTAGGATTCCATAGGATATTGAAAGTGGAATAATAGCACAATACAGTGCAGAAATGGCCTAAGTGGAGTTGCACATGTGGTGCTCACTGTGCAAGCAGATGTGCATGTGCATGCAGATGTGCATGTGCATTTGGTTGCACATCTAGATGCGCATCTAGTTTTGCAATGTTGCCATCCAACCCAAGGATCTTGTAGCACAATCCACATGTAATTCTATATGCAGCGATGCATGCTATGTAGTCCTGACTAAGGATCTCAGCCAGTGTTGGCTTAGTGCTCACTCGCTCAGCGTAGCTGTATGAGAACAAAACCAGAAACGCATCTCCCCAGATTTATGTTTTCTTTTGCCTTTTTGACATTGTGAAGGTCATGGAAAAAGAAATCAGCTTGGGAATTATGAAACAAAAAAGAGAAAATAATGACAATAATCTAAAGAAATTCATCTCTTATGGCTAAATCTCTCCTACAACGCACTTTATTGAAGAGAGAAATTCCAGCAAACCATGCCTCTTGCAGGTCATAAAAACAAGCAAAATGGCAGGGTGGGAGGTGGAGTTATATTTGGCTATATTTGTCAGACTCAATAACACTCAGCATGACTGAAGAAAGGATTTTCATATAGCTCAGTCTATAAATTCCCCATCGTTGGTTGTCCTTTTCATTTCAGCACCTGTCATTCCCCCGTTGCCACACATGCGTAAAAAAGAACAGGCTTAGTTTACCATATGACCATATACCAGAGTTGCCAGACTCATATCGTGCAGTCTTGAATATCGTTTTTTCCTCATTCCTTCTCCCTACCTTGCTTAGAACACACTTGTTTCTGGGTCAGTGAGAGCAAGCAGCTACAAGAAACAGCACATTTGGATTTGATAGTGATCTGCCTTTACTGAAGCAGGAATGATACAACCTCCTCATGTGCAATTGACAGATGGTCTATGAAATGCCAGGATGGGGATAGACTATGCCCCATGGGATGTTGCTGCAGCTCTGAACCGGTGCTTCATATTTCTAAAGAGGTGATCCCTCTGTTGTCACACTCAGTTTCTGAAGAGAAAATTAGACCAGCTGCTACAAGAAGATCATTCTAATAATGAAACAAATGTCACCGCTCTGTAGGGGGAAAAAAAGGATGTGGGATTAGGATGTTAATCAGAGCTTGGAAAAGTTACATTTTGGATTGGGGTAGTTGCTGTCATTTGCTATCCAGTCACTTTGACTAACAGCAGTTCTATGAATAAGCAACCGCCAAGGTCCCTGGTCAGCAGTTGTCCTGCTCAGAGAATGCAAATCCACATCCACTGCTTCCTTGGCCATTTCTGCACTACACTGTTATGGTGTTATTATCCCACTATCAAAATCTTGTGGAATTCTGGGGTTTGTAGTTTACTGAGGTCAAAGAGCTCTCTGGCTGAAAATTCTAAATGCCCCTCCCTAAACTGCAAATCCCAGGATTCCATAGAATGTTGAAAGTGGAATCATAGCACTATACAGCGTAGGGCAGAAATGGTCCTTGACTGAATCAATGCACCAGTAGCATGGTCTCCCTGTTTTCCCTCTATTTCCCATTTTATTGAGTATTATTGCCTTATACCAAACCTTACTGTCATATTGTTTCATGATATGTCCCAACAGCCTCAGTTTAGTCTCTAGTGAGAATTTAGGCTAGATTTGTTCTAGGATCCATTCATTTCTCTTTTTATGAGTCCGCTCTATCCATAGATAAACCACCATGTTTAGACGAGATTATTTTTCTCCTGCCCACTTTCTATCCAGCTTTACAACAGTATTTAGAAATCTGAAATCCTGTGGCATGGATGGTTCTGACTTTGGCATTTGGTGATATATCTTTACACTTGAGGATCTTATCTAGTTCTTTTATAACTACCATTTTGATTAATGACTGAGCCAAGTTATAAAGCATCTTGACCTATTGCCTTCAACATCAACTTTAAAATTATCTAATCTTCTGTGACCATTCTTTTTGTTTTCTTAATGCTCAGCTGGAAGCTTGCTTTTCCTTCATCTTGCATCCTTGCAGTGTACCCTCCATTGCTTCTTTTAATCCTCCAGTCATACAAGTCACACCACTCACTCTCTCTTCACTCCATCTCCCTCTTTCACCTCACCTATATTTTTTAAAAATAAAAATGTTTACTGGTATTGTAATTTTATTATTTTGTATGATCTTAATCTGTTGTACTTGGCAAGAGGTATATAACAGATTCATGGAATTGGAGGAGACCACAACAGCCATCAAGTCCAGTCTCCTGCCATGCAGAAACACATACTCAAAGCACCCCCAGCAAATGGTCATCCAGAATCTGTTTTAAAACCTTCAAAGAAAGAGATTCCACCACACTCTCAGGCAGCAACATATTCCACTGTTGAGTGGTTTTTATGACGTTTAGGTGAAATCTCTTTTCCTGTAGTTTGAAGCCATTGCTATGTGTCCTAGTCTTTGGAGCAACAGAAAACAAGCTTGCTCGATAGACATTCCTTCAAATATTTAAACATAGCTATCATGTCACATCTTAACCTTCTTTTAACCAGGCTAAACATAACTAGCTCCCTAAGCTGCTCCTCATAAGCTTTTCGGTTTCCAGATCCTTCACCATTTTAGTTGCCCTCCTCTGGACATGTTCCAGGTTGTCAATATCCTTCTTGAATTGTGGTGCCCAGAACTGGACACCATATTCCAGATGAGGTCTAACCAAAGCAGAATAGAGTGGTATTATTACTTCCCTGGATCTCAGCACTATACTCCTACTGATGTAGCCTAGAATCACATTGGCTTTTTAGCTGTCATATCACACTGTTGACTCATGTTCAACTTGTAGCTGACTGAGGCCATTTCCGCATTACACAGTTATAGTGCTATTCTTACACTTTCAACATCCTCTGGAATTCTGGGGTTTGTAGTTTACTGAGGCCAAAGAGCTCTCTGACTGAGAGTTCTAAGTGCCCCTTCCTAAACTGCAATCCCCAGAATTCCATAGAATGTTGAAAGTGGAATAGCAGCACTATAACAGTGCCATGTGGAAATGGCTTAAGACTCCTAGATCCCTTTCACGCATACTGTTGTCAAGCCAGGTCTCTTCCATCCTATATCTGTGCATTTCATTCTTTTTTCCCAAGTGTAGTATCCTACATTTCTCCCTGTTAAAATTCCTTTTAATAGATTTGGCCCAGCTGTCTAATCAGTCCAGGTCATTGTGATTTCTGATCCTGCCCTCTGGGGTATTAGCTGTCCCTCCTAATTTGGTGTCATCTTCAAATTTGATGAGCATGCCCTCTATATGCCATCTTTCAATCATTGATAAAGATGTTGAAGGTGACATCTTAAAGAAGAAAGATGACAGAATCCTGTGGTACCCCACTTGTCAGTTCTTTCCAAGATGAAGAGGAGTAATTGGTGAGAACCCTTTATGTTTGGCTGGTCAGCCAGTTGCAAATCCAACTAAGAGTAGCATTGTCCCACATTTTGATACCATATTTGCAAGAATATCATGGGGACCTTGTCAAAGGCATTACTGAAATTAAGATACGCTGCTATTAATAGATACAGTAGTGTTCATAGTGAGGAAGAGAAACTCAGTGACTGAAAACCTATATTGGAGTTGTATTTCAGAAGCCCCTTCATGTGGAATTATTTCTCTTTGACTGTGCTTTGCAGCTCTTACCTTGAATGGCAACATTGCATAACTGCAGCAAACACCAAATGTGCAACTGAATACACAACCAAATGTATGTTCACATCCATTCACAATGTACAGATAACCACTATGAATCATTGGTTTGGACCTATGGGTGAGGAAACCTTAAAGAAGGGGCTGCATTTACTAGTTCAGTTTAGAAAGAAAGGGAAAGGTAGAACCACAACTTTCAGTGAAGGATTAGGCCACCTGCAAGTTGCATAAGGCTGTAGGACTTTCACTCATATATTTCAGAGGGAACAAAAGGGTAAATAGCAGAATTTCTATACCACATTTGCATCTCTTTTTTTATCACTTTTATTTAGGGCTTTGTGGTTGCATCCAAACTTTGCAATAATTGTGAGCAGCATAGGCAGAAGAGTGCTACACTCGAGTCCTACCCTGGCACCTCATTGGATGTACAGAACCTTTGGGAGAGTGTATATGTGTTAAGTTTAATAACTAGATAGATGGATAGATAGATTATTGTTAAAAATATATTAGAACTTAAGTTGGATTGTGTTTGTGATATCCAACTATAGTTGGCTCAGTAGAACCCAGAAAGACATACTTATGTATGTATCCATGCACAATGTTATCTATATACAACATGTGTGTGCACCCATGAATAATGACATTATCTGCTCAACTCTACTTTGTCAGCTTTAAGCTAAATGTAAATATTCCTCAATGGACTGCTTCCATTAAGGAAGTTGCACAGGAATAATACTCCAACAGGATTCCAGCCTATATATTTTATAGGCCTTTAGCATATCTCCACAGGTTCTGCATAAGTCAAAGAAATGGAACCAGCCATAGTCATGCTTAGAGTAGATGCTGTAAAAAGTGAATGTGATCAGTTAGTCTTAACTAATATGTATTCAGTGATTTCACTAAGACCAGATCCAAACTTAGATGTGGTTAGGTTCTTGACATAGTTCTTCCCATACAAATTGTCAAACAAACACATGTATGTATTTCAAAGTCAAAAGAGAGAACAGCAACTTTTATTAGTTGCATCAACACTTTCACCAAGAATTCTGTTTTAAACACATACTGTAGTCTATAGCAGCAACTGTCTGAAATCCATGAGAAATACGCTTATAATATATGTGATAATAGCAAAACACCAGAAGGACATTGTCTGGTTATTGTGTAGCTGGATTTTTTCAATTCCTTCAAAAATTACTTGAAAATGCACGAGAGACAAAGCATACCATTAAAAATTTAGTACCTTCAAACAGTATTTTTATAGCTTATTAATTATACTGAAGAAGCACTACTAATTAGTTTAATGGGCAGCATTGTGTATGCAAGAAACATTAAATGGATAACTAAAGTAAATCAACATGCAACGTTGTTGCCTTTCTATGGCCAACAGAAGTGATATATGGTGAGGAAATAAATATGGTTGTTCCAACTGACAATAAAAAAGAAAAGTTTTCGCCACTGTTTTCAGATTTTACTTATCCCCTTAATAATTCTTACCATGGTTTTAAATAATTCTTTTGTAGTGTTTTTCTTCTTTCTGTCTTTCTTCCTTTTTAAAGAAGAAGTTTTTCCTCTTTTCATGTGTAGTATACTACATTACATTTGGTGCAGTACTAGTTTTAAGAAATTTCAACCATTCTCAGACTGGATCTGCAACTTGGATTGGCCCCAGGAGCTGTAGATCATAGTCCCCTGGGAATCCTCCTGTATAATGGTGGGTAATTTCAGTAGGTTCAGGGGCCATATTTCTATCTTTGGGACTTTCAGTAGACCATAGATTCAGAGCAAATATGCCAGGGTGGGGGGGGGGAGAGAAAAGGAAACACAAATGGAAGTGACCTAAATTCTACTTCTGCTTTTGAAAAACTAGTAGTTGTGGATGTGTGTATAAACAGTATAAGTGGAATAGAACTGTTACTAATTTCAAAGGTGAATCACCAATCCTAAAGATTTCTTGGAGTGTCAAAAGGCGTTGGGATGGGATGATGCAATGGATGGGAACTTGGGAATGTTTGGGTAACGATTTGTGATAAGAATGAACAGACTGAGGCAGCAAAGTCACACTGTTGTCAGTGAGGACATGGGAGGAGTGGATGGAGAGCCCAAAAGAAGTGTTGTTTTGATCTGTTAACAAATGGGATAGCAATGTGTGCTAATTTTGAAATGCAGTCACTTATATAGTACTACAAATCCAATCATTGTTCTGTTAGTCATTTGCCAAGGTATAATGTTGTTTCTTTGACGTTCTGAATAAAGCCTTTGCAATCTCTAAGCTTATTTTCTAAACACAGAGCTAGCTTGTACATTACAATACAAGAAGCAAGACCCACTGCAGCCAAAGAGAGATTTGAAAGTAGAATACCATAAAATATATTATGCGGTTCCTACAGCAAGGAGTGTAGGAAAGAAGAAACTCTCACTAATGTCAGTGGTATCCTGGCAGCTGCTATTCCAGAGCAAGAAGTTATCCTCCTCCCAGCTCCTCAAAACAGTTCTGTTCTTTTCTCCTGGCTATAGAATGACAGCCAGGCAGTGCTTGGGTGCCCCCTGATTCCTCCTAGTCATTCATTGGTCATGGAAGAGTTTGGTTTTTTCAGGTGAAAGAGAAACAACATGGGAGTATTTTAGTAGAATGTTACTCTCTACCAAGTTGACACAGGATCTCAGGCAGTGCACACAATGCTGCCTGGGTGCTTCCATGTCAGTGGGACACGGAATCTATTCTGACTTTTCATCCAAACCTTGAAGTAGCTATCCATGGTGCTGAATTATATCTCAAAAATGGCTCTATCATCTTCAATAGATTCATTAAATTTTGGATCAAAACCTGCAGTAAAGTCAGCATCCCAGTGGCACATGAAGCACCAATTTCCAATGAGTATGTATTAATTTTGTCATAATGTCTATTTTTTTTTAAAAAAAATGTAGGGAATAAATTAGGAAATTAAATAAATGTGAAATACTCTTTTGCATATAGGAGGGAATCTGCAATAGGAAACATGCTGTGAAACTTCAATGCATGCTGTACATCTTGTTACAGTAAACACAGCACAAACCTTGGTTTCTTGCAGCTTCTGTGACAGTTCTGTTCTCCTTCTTAATAATTCAGAACACATATTTGATCTCTAAATAGTGTTTTGTCAGTATTTTACAAATCAACACAAGGAAGTGATTTTCTATTTAATTTTATCTGGTACTCATAGTTTAACAGTGGTGGCTAACTCAATATGTAGCTCAGGCTATTTGCTGTGGGACAGGTTTTACCCAAACCTATAATAGATTGATTTTATTTTAAGGGAAATCAACAAACTGTTTTCATGAGACCAGAAATAATTGTGTCAACCTCTTCCAATACAAGAATGTTAAAGGGAAAGGTTACCATGTATTCCTTTGTTAGATTTGTTAGATAGAGTAGTTCATGCCCTATACATCTCCTTTAGGGGAAAGGTCATAACACAAGATTGTAAGGTCTCATGTTCCATTCCAAGCATCTCCAGTTGAAAGGATCTTGGATAGTATAGCGGAGAACGATCTTCTCCCAAAGGGCGTAGAGAACTACTTCTAGCCCAAGAAGACAATGCTGGGCTCAATAGACCAATGGTTTATTTGTTGAATGGTGAATTAACATGACTGACTGGTGTTGCCTCGTTAACTGTCAACATGAAGAATCAGTACGATATAGTGGTTTGAGCATTGGTCTATAATTCTGGAGAGTTAGAATCCTGGATCAGCTATGGACATCCATTGGATGACCTTGGGAAGTCATACTCTATAAGTCTCAGAGGAATGCTAAAAGAATCTCTCTGAATACATTTTGCCAAGAAAAATCTATCACAGGCCTTAGGGTGCCATAAGTCAGAAATACCTTGAAGGTGGACAACAGCAAACAATGAATCAATATGAAAGTAAATCCAACTGAGGCCACAACTCTAATTGGGACTGCAATAGAATTTATTGACTCACCATTCAGCAATTGTTTCAAAGAGTCTACTCTAATTGGAAGTAGACAACAAGATCCCAGACATCCAGCTGTGTATTCTTAGATGGTAAGTAACTATTTGTCAGTACCTTTCATTGTATTACCTGATTCCCTGAGAATGCAGAAACAGACACGATGAGTTCTCCATTGTGCAATGAGACAATAAGAGAAGGAAGGATGTGTGGAGCCAAGCAAGGATCTCAAGGCTACAGAATTCTAGGATGCATTCCTGACTTCCCTGGTCCTGCACTAGGTGACATCAGGAGGGAGGAGAGCCAAGGAAGGATCTGGAGGCTACAGCCTTTCCAACTATATTTTGATAGCTGTTTCAGGACAATGTAGACACTGTCACAGTCTGCTGGTTATGGGAACAGAGCCCACAATGACAATCTTCCCAGCACAGGGAGGTAGGAAGTATCTGAGTATGGGGTGGGGAGCAGGAGTAGTCCTCAGGTCTATTGGAGAAGTAGAAAGGGGAGTGAGATAGAGGTTTGGGGAAGCTTCATCTCACTGGGGTTTTAGACACTCAAAAATCCCTTCTCTTGTTTTTCTTTCCCCTTAAAGATTTCAAATATTCAAATATTATTTCCATCTGGAGCCCCCAGCCATTTCCTGTGTTAGAAGACATAGCTACATGTGCCATTTAGGTTATTCTGCAGTCCTGAACTATCCTCTTGCCACAACTGCAGTGGAGAACATTATCATATCATGTGTACTGAAATATGTTTGTCCAGTCAGTGGCACATGGAACAGTGGAGGGGCATCATCTTGTCCTTTGCCCCAGGCAATTTATTGCCTTCCGCTGATACTGAGATTATGCCAGCAGCTGATCCTAAGAATATGGCAGCTTTAGATCCAATGACAGCTGGATGGTTTCCATGCCAGTGGATCAGGGGATCAGCTCTGGTATTTTAGTGTGAACTTCAAAAAAGCTATCCAGCATGATGATCCTTATCACTCAAACAGTTTCAGAACTTTGGATAGATCCTTTAGAATGCAGACTAAAACTAAGAGTAAATTCACTGTCCAAATGGTGTGGAAGCCACTGTCTAGGACCGATTTGACTAGGAGTATGGCTTCCAGTTATAGCAAGGCTATGAAATTGGGTTCTCAAACCCTTCATTTAGAAAACAGTGAAAGTGAATTTATTGCCCTTGCAGTTTGAAAGCTCTCCCAGTGGTACTGAGGGACACACTTGCTGCCAGGGACACCCATTAGCACTCCTCTCACTTTTTTGCTAGATGTAATCTTACAAGAATGTTAGCTTTAAAAGTGTCAGCTGTTCCAAAGTAGCTGCCAGACCCATCAGAGACATGTTCTTCTGCCTGTGTCTTTGAGAGAAATAATAGGAATACAAATGGATTCTTGGCTCAGCTATCATGCATTGGGGGAGGATACTCTGAATTCATTACAGGAGAAAAAGATTAAACTCCAGTAGCTGGAAAGAATTAAATGTTCCATAGAAAACAAATTAAAATGGCATAGAAAAAATATAGCTTCATGTTGCTTACACACACTTTGGCTCAGATAAACTTTTGATGAGGGTGGAGGTGGAAGGTTCCCTAGTTTTATTGCTCAAGTTTCTACTCAGACCTGTTCTAGACTGGTGTAAAGAACTGTGAGTTGCCACAATATAGCTCCTTAGTAGTTCATGGGCTTCATTGGTTGTTCTTAATTCTGTTATCTCAAAACGTGGGTGACACAGGGCCCACCTGCAATGCCAGTACCTCTGTTCCAAGATGGGGAACTATTAGCTCGAATCAGGAGGCTTGTGAGAGGGGGTAACCTAATGAGATCTTTCCAGCAATGTTTATGGGCTCTTGCAAGAAAGAACCTGCCAGAGATTCCAAAACCAAACGAAAAATGGTTTTATTGAAAGTTCACTCATGCATGCAAAAGATTCAAACACTAACACACACGCACATGAGCTAGCCAAAGGGAGGAAACTGTGGATAGAGGAGTTTTAGGGTTCAAGTGACAATTACCAATCCAGAAAGCAGCAAAGAAAGTAGCAAAGTGGCTTAGATGAATTCCTAAGAGCAGTACTAATTCAGAAATCAGAGTGACAGTGTGGTGACTGGCAAGCAAAGTAATGCACCTGAGTGCTCAAATTGGACGGCTTATATAGCCAAAACATGCCTGGGAGGCATGGATGTGAATGGTTCTCCCAGCTGAGTGGACAATGGAAGTTTCAGCACAGACAATGGGTCTAGACCAGTGGTTCTCAACCTGTGGGTCCCCAGATGTTCATGGACTTCAGCTCCCAGAAGCCCCAGCCACTATGGTCAGTGCTCAGGGCTTCTGGGAGCTGAAGTCCATGAACATCTGGGGACCCACAGGTTGAGAACCACTGGTCTAGACAGAGTTAATGGTCTTAGCATTAGGTGACAAAGAGTTAATGGCTGTCATAATAGCCCTGTACTTGAGGAGATATTTGTGGACAATGCAGGGAAACATCCAGGTATGAGGGAACAGGGTTGAAACAATTACTGTTGTGGTGGAAACTTCCTTTGACCATTGTATGCTCAGAGATGTTTCCAGCTTCAGCTTAAGCCTATTATCTCTGGAGTTACTTGGTCATCTACCTGACAATGACTTCAGCTATGCCTAGAAGAGATTTGGCTGACCTGTCTTGCAATTACACATGTTCAGTCAGTAATTTTCCTCTGCCGAGCTTGAACTTCCAGTCACCTCAGGCTTGATTTTTATATCAACATTATCTAATATATTTGCCAATTTAATAATATTTCACCAATTAAACCATATCAATATTGGGGGGTGTGGCTGGTAAGTCATCATGTGGACTGGTAGTGTGTGGCTTTCAGGATTGCTCACAAGTGAATAGAGTTCCCATACCACCTCTGAGCTTAGAAACCTAAGTTCTTAGATTGGCCCTTGGCCATGTCACAAGGTTGTAGCTACTGGTCATATCACAGGAGACAGGTTTTGTTATCGTCATTCAGCATAATAGATTAAGCATCATCCATAGTTACCCAGAATATGATGGTCATTAAAAAAAAAAAGCTTTCCCCTTTCCCCCCCAAAACATGAGTGACTTAGGGCTCCACCCACAATACCAATACCTCTGTGCAAAGGTGGAAAATTATTAGCTCAAATCAGGAGGCCTGCGAGAGAGGAGTAACGTAGTGAGACCTTTTCATCAATGTTTACGGGGTCTCTGCAGGGAGAAACCAAAGAAAGATTCCAAAATAGACTAAAATGTATTTTTATTGAGGAAGATTTAACCACCATGTGTAGTGGGAGATATTTTCCAATCTGAGGATTAGAAAAGAAGCAGCAATGTGGCTTAGAGTCATGTCTAAGAACAATACACAAGCGGGAATCAGAGTGACAGTGTGGCAACCAACAAGCAACATAATATGTCTAACTGGCTAAAACTGGTGTGTGTGTGAGAGAGTGTGTGTGTGGTTATACCCAATTTCTGTCTGGAGGGCAAGGATGTGATTAGTTCTTTGGCCAAACAAACAATGGACTTCGCAGAGAGAACAAAGGGCAAGCAATCTTTGTGCCAAGTGACAAAGGACTAATGGTCTTTGTGATATCTCTGTAAAATGGTTGGGCAAGTGTGAGGACAATAAAGAGATTTACAGGTCAGTGGGAAGAAAGGTTGAAATAACCAGCAATTGATGGGAACTTCCCTGTTTTCCTAAACCAGAGTTGTTAAGGCTAGCTTAAACCTATTATCTCTGGAGTAACCTGGTCATGTTCCGACTGTGACCAGACTATGCCTAGAGGAGGTCTCTGACCGCTTTGGAGTCAGAGCATCTTTCTTTTGTTGAGCTTGGCCATTCAGTCACATCAGGGTATATTTTACATTAAAATCAATTAATATATCTTGCCATCTAAATCACGTTTTGCCAATTAAACATGTCAAAGTATGGGGGTGTACAGCCTGGTAACTCTTCTCTTCTCTTCTCTTCTCTTCTCTTCTCTTCTCTTCTCTTCTCTTCTCTTCTCTTCTCTTCTCTTCTCTTCTCTTCTCTCTTCTTTCTTGGAGAACAATAAATAAGTTGTCATAGTTTCTAACAACAAGAGCTTTGTAAATACTTTCATTCAAACACATATCATTTTGAATCTGTAAGGCACTTAGAGGCATGAGAACATCTGAGAATGTGGCCCTTCTGTCCATGTTCTCATCCCTTCCTCAATTTATATAGCAGAGAGTGTTGACTCCGATATCAGTGTGGCAGTTTTACTCCAAAGTTCAAAGCTGTCTGAGGTACTGAACATTATGATCAAAATAGGTTCAGAATCTCAGGTACATCCAGAATAGATTAATCACACCACTGACACCACAACCAAGGGTCCACTGTCTTTTTTTAGGCCTATTTGTGATGTGAACTAAGGCCATCATAGTTCAATAGTCTCCATTTTTAAATGACTGTCAGTCTAACATTTCTCTGCTCATCTTGAAAAATGTCATGGTAATACCAGGAATTCTTGCATGGATTTCTTTCCAGCTTTAAAGATTAGCTATTTTTCATTGCTAGCAAACAGGCCTAGAGCATCCCATGGAGGCTATTTAAGTTTAAGCAACCTTTTCATAAAACCATATCTGCAGTCACCAATTTTATTGTTCTCAAGGGAAAATCATTTCTTTCAGATAGATTTATGCAAGCTGGGTACACAGCTTTAATGAGCACACTATGACAAAGCAGCTTCTTTTCTTAGCAGGAAGAAGGAGGCCTTGCATATCCCTAACATAAAACATCTGTTTGAATAAAACACCCTGACCAAAGTGAATGTCAAGATGATGTCTGTCATTGCTGTGATAATGGAGGGTAGATGATACAATGGAGTCCTCTGACAGGACACATTTAGGGAAAGGTACACCCAACTCTTGCAGCAAGTTGGATCAACTATAGCTTTGTCTAGATATCATGCATCATTACTGAAATATGCAGTATACACTGCCAGAAGAGTTTAGGACAAGTAATACCCTAAACGTCAACTGGATCAAATATTATGAAACACTACCACTCTATTCCCACAGCCTCCCTTTAAGACTCATTAGCCTCATTTATGCTAGAATATTCATTTAGTGGCCAAGAAAGCTTCACTAAAAAATGAAAGTAGTCTGAGACCACTTTAACTGTCATGACTCCATCCTATAGAATTCTGAAACGTATACTTTGGGAAGGTTCTTAGAACTCTATGCTACAGAGCTCCAAAGCTGGAACTCAGCAGACAATGCTACAACTATACATGTAGATACAATCTCTTTGTCAAAAGCCAACTTTGAATCTGAATTCTGAAATGATGGTAAGGTGCTTCTGAGAAGAATCTTACTATGCATACAGAACATTCCAGTATGCTCAAGGACAAAGAACAGAAAGGGCATGCTAAATCTGACCAAAGACTAATGGCCAATATCCTACATTGAAGTGGCAGAGTGTAAACCTTTGCATGTAGAATTCCACTTTTATTGTGCTACACAACCCTAGTGTTGAATGTAAGTATTGTATGACTGAAGCAAGACACCAAATGTGCAACTGAACATCTAACTGGATGTTCATGTGCCTGCATACACAATGCATGTGCTCATCCATGTGCAACAATGGCACTTGTATGACTCACTTTCTACAACCTTGAGCTGAATCTGAACATTTGTCATTGGACAGAAATGTCCAACTGATTCTGTAGGAGAATCTAAATATGTGTAAGACACCAGCTGGATCTGGGCCTTCTCAAAAACAACTTTCTGTTCAAAATGTGGCCAACAAGATACCAATGGGAAGTCTCTATCCAGAAGACTGAGTACCAGCAAGGACTCCACCCGATTCATCATTGAATAATTGTGCCGCTCACATTGAAAAAATATCTACAGTTCAAATGGAATCCCCAAACAGTACAACCTCCATGTATTCCCTCTGAAAACCCCCATTAAAATAAATGGAGTTACTATTGTCTTTATAAGGTGTTTCCTGGAAAAGATATCCATGCCTGGACTACTTTCCTGCATATGAGTATCTTTTTAGACATCTAAAATGACGAAAATCAATGAAAGTGGATGCATCTTTGAAATTAGCCAATGAAACATGATAAATGCCTTACAATTTGTGTTCTTTCATGAAACAGTTTATATCACTGTATCACATTGGACTAGTTTATTTAGCAGCCTTTGGAACAAATTATGAACTATGCCTGTATGATCCCAGTAGAGATGGAAAGAAATTTTGCTGGATTTGACACTGTTGAAAGAGACAGAGAGAGAGAGGGAGGGAGTTTTTGCACCTCCTGAGAGACTTGTTGGGAGAAAATATGCACCTTGCCTCAAGCATCCACACATTTGGGAGGCTTGCAGGGTGTTTCCAAGAAATGAAGTGCAGAAAAAATCAAGTGCATATTTTAAAATGCAAATGACAAAAATGCATTCATTTGAAACACACACAGACATGCAGAAGCATGCTTTAGTCAATAGGGAAACCTTACGCAAATTAAGTAAATTGTGCAAATAAACCCAGAATTAAGGGAAATGCACACCAATTGTGTGGATTTCACTGTGGGAAGAAAATAGAAATTCTTCAGTATGTTGAGATTTCATAGCATATGGGGTTATGCATTAATTGTGTGGAACCAAAACCTACATGTACCAGTGAATGTCCAGTCAAATATACTGCAAGCACAACTCTGCTTTCACAACCTTTAACTGAAAGTGGAGATTTCACATTGAATAAACATGTCTAGACTGTTCCATAGAGGAATCTATCTCTATATAAATGCACCAATAGGATTCCAGCTAAAGTCTTGCACTCTGACAGAAAATATAAATAGGAAAGACACTCAGCAAGCTAAAAGGAGAGAGTTTTTTAGATCCCTTGTTACCCTGTTTACTGGGAGTCCCGGGAGGGACTCCAAACTGTGCTCAACTATAGGTGGGGAAAATTAGCTCAGAGCACTGCTTTAGCATTACGAGAGGCCAGGTAACTTAGCAGGAACTTTAACCCAATGTCTACGGGGTCAGGCCAAGTCAAGAAGCAGACCGGTTTGAAAATAATGAATGATCTTTATTAAATACAGGCACACAATGTAAGCAACACATGCACACAGATAACTAAGGTAAACAAAGGTGTGAGTAAGATAGCGGGATTTTCAGAGGGATAGTTGATTTGGGTGATACGACACCTGTTCCTGAAGCCTGAAAGAAGATTGAGGGCGATGCTGGGGTTCGGTGTGTCTCAGCACGTGGAGCTGAGGGGAAGCTCGCCCAGCAATGCGGCAGCAAGGCGGTCTTGAACTCGGGAGCAATCCGAGGAAGGTCTCAGAATCAGGGGTTTTTATAGGGAGAAGTGTGACTGCAGGCTATGCCTTACTTGGGGACAAAAATGAGTTTTGGGTGTGAGACAATGTCTCCGAAAGGTCACAATTTAGCATGATGGAATCAGAGCCGAATTGACAATGGTGTAGCCAGTATGTAAATGCGCAATGCTTGACAGTGGATGGTTCAGCCTTTGTCAAGTTGCCTGCTTGGGGCAGGGAGCCTTTTGTAGGTAGCACGTATACATAATGTGGTGTTTGCCGGGGAGGTCCCTGAAGCTGTGATCTGGCTTTTTCTGGTGTGCCTGTATTGTTTGAGAATATTTCAGCAGTTACAAATGCCGAGCCTACTTTCGTGCTTGTCCGGGGGCCTCACAAACATGTGGAGAAGGGTGGTACGGTTAGGCTGAATTATGATATCAAAGTGATATAGGGTGCTATCGCCAGGTAGGTCTAAACTGCAGTAACACCCTAGTAAAAGTGGGGTATGGACTATAGTCCAGTAACTGGACTTCAGTATCAAACTGCCTCTGAAAATTCCAGTGCATCGAGAATTACAGTTTGATTAGAATCCAGGTCAGAGTTTAATATACAGTAATTTTATTTCTTGTCCTCAATGGGAACTCCACAATTCACCTGAATGAGCCACCCTAGTGACAATTGGAGCTTCTGTGCATGGATCATTACATTGGCTTGAACAAAAATATGCCAGTTGGAAAAAAAAAAGTAGATTTGTTGGAAACTTGGTGCTGGTGCTGGTGTCAACCTGAGTGCTTTTCCCTTAGAGTTTCGGGAACTCCCTTGGAGTTAGGGGAGTGATAACTCCATCGAATCCCTAAATGGTAGGTTTAACTCTATGTGGATTTTGCAGCAAAATATGATTCTGGGGATTAAAATTTCTCATCTTGCTTTGTAGATCTTACATGTTTGTAAAGTTTACCATTCAGCTGAGATCTGCCTCTCTGTCCCATATTGGACAGAAGGCTTTCTTGGTGGCTGCTCCAATAAATCTGAACTCCTTGGTGGCCTCCACAGTGTTTTTCAAGTAGCAGAAGCAGACTTTGTTCTGATAATACTTTGAGAACTGACTGAATAAGGGGCAAGGATTTTTAAAGGTTGTGACTCACAGCACTTGTTTCTCACTTTTAAAATGGATTTTATTGTTTTAATTGTTTTTAGTTGTATTGAATACTTAATTACATTTAATTTTTACATTTTAGGATGGATGCTTGGCTGTCTATCAGCTTTAATTTTGTTGGCTTACAAAGGCTGGAGAAAAGTTGGGATATAAATAAATAGATAAATAAATAATAGAGAGTTCCACAAACTGTGAACCACCACTAAGAAGGTCCTGTCTATTGTTTCCAACAACAGTATTAAAGTTTAAAGCTTTCTTCCAAGGCATAGTAATACAAAAATAAATTTACATGGGTGCAGAATTATGGGAGTGTCTGGACATTTTTGTCCAATGCAAAAGGAGCATAAGCAAGTTCTGCATGTGCTGCCATTTTGAATCATTGTGCATTGTGGATGGATGCATCCATGGATTGCACAAAGATGCACATACACACATTGTGCTTAGGTATTTATGGTGCACATTGTACTTTTGCATTATGTGCACCTGGGTATACATTTGGTTGTGCACAATTCACTAATGAGGTGTCATTGTGCAACTGCTGCATAATTCAGTTTGTATGAATCATGGAATCATAGAGTTG